>JARBEQ010265727.1:0-10184 GCA_030265355.1 Tritonia tetraquetra
GTATACCAACCGTCATCCTTTATCTTTATCTGACATTGTATACCAACCGTCATCCTTTATCTTTATCTGACATTGTATACCAACCGTCGTCCTTCATCTTTATCTGACATTGTATACCAACCGTCATCCTTTATCTTTATCTGACATTGTATACCAACCGTCGTCCTTTATCTTTATCTGACATTGTATACCAACCGTCGTCCTTTATCTTTATCTGACATTGTATACCAACCGCGTATTTTGAATATTTGATTTCCATCCTTTTTTCAGACACAGAAGACAAGTTTTACTATGACAATTACAGTTTGGCTCTCTTATTAAAGGGAGTTTGCCTCAGGTGGAGGGACCAACTGTTCCAGGCAGAGCAGTGCTTTCAAGAAGTCATTGAGAAGTAAGTTTGAGTACATCATTATCTCCTTCAAGGGGTCCCAGTGGCGCAGAGGCACTGTACTTGCCTCAGAAGCGAAAGGTACATTGTTTTTTTTTACATTATTTTTCTCCGTGAAACTCGGTGAAAACCTATATGCCGCTCGTCTGATCCTATTCGGGTAGGTGGGATCAAGAACCTAGTCCTATCGGAGACGGACGATAAACTCAGATGTCCCATGTGCACATTGCGCACGTTAAAGAACCCTTGGCAGTTAAAATCGATAAGAGTAGGCCGCAAGGCCGCTGTCCGGGCAAAATTAATTCCTACCATAAAAAGGTCACAGTGGGTTGATCACTTGCTTGGCTTAATATCTTGATCCAGAGAAATCCAGACTCATCGTGCTGGCCCTACATTGTAATGGTAAAAGGGAATTGGATAAGAAAGAAAGATTATCTCCTTCAACATTAATAATATTGTTGGCTTAAAAAAAACTTTTTAGGCCATTTGCTCTTTCAAATTTTAAACCGTAGATTATGGCCATGGGTTGTGAAGCCTCTTATGATTATAGTTTTTTATATGCTCCTGTTGGAGTCGATTTTATATGCTCCTGTTGGAGTCGATTGTTGTAGTGCTCCTGTTGGAGTCGATTGTTGTAGTGCTCCTGTTGGAGTCGATTGTTGTAGTGCTCCTGAGACAAATCATAAACATAGTACTGGGCAATTTTACTGCATGTTTTGGAGGGATATATGTAATTATGTAAGACAAAGATACAATTGAATTAAAGACTAAGAAAACATTCTTTTCCATCAACTACTTTATTAAAAGTTTTTCCTTTAAACAATGTGAGGATGTGAAAGAAGAATGATTTTTATTCATATTTGTGATTTATTGTCTGGTATCAATTTCCTTTCTTATTTTCACCCCAGTGAGAAAAAACTGGTATCAGATCATTATATAATTCCTTTTGCCATGGTGGAATGTGCCATTCTGTGTTTATCCCAAGAACGCTTCGACGATATGAAAAAGTTCACGGAAAAAGCCAAGTAAGAAGTTCTATTTGCTTATTTGATGAATATAGTTTTGTGATGTTCTTGTCACTTAATTTTAAGGACATATATACATCTTCTGTTTTCTTAAAGCGTATTAGCAGCTTTATCTTTCAATGATTCAAAGTAAAATGAAAGTAGAAATTAAAAACTGTTAAGTGATATTGAGATTTGATGCGTTCCTGTTCTGATGTTTATAATATTTCTTGTGGCTGTTAGATTTAGAAGTGTGAAATGATTAACAATTTTTTTTTTATCCCAGACTATTTGTGAAGAGAGGATAAACACAGTGTCTGGATGATATAGAAATAAGCTGATATGTGCCAATTTGTGATGGGGGCATTGCTACTTTGATAATCTGTTTTTTCTTCTTTATTAATATATTAAACAATTATTTTCACCTGCAGGAAAAATTACAAAGGTTACTACTTAGAAAACCGTCTTCATTTTAGACTCCATGCCATAAAGTTGCAAATGTCAGGTGTGACAACGGGTGCTGACGAAAACAACAGCTGCAGCTTTGAAGATGAGGATAACTTCCTAAACTCTGAAATGACCTCTCAAGATGACGAGGAGGAGGACTTTTTGGAGGGGGAGAGAACTGAAAGAGATGCAGAGACTTAGAACTTTTTTTTCTTTTTGTGATAAATCTTTGCATTTACATAGTTTATAGATTGAATGATGTTACTCCATGTGTAGTAAGTGAGTTGTTGCTGTGGTATTAGCGTTGGGTTTATTTTTCTCTCTCTGTGACTTGTGCAATATTTATTATTGTGATGAATTTTCTTCCCTTGCTGTGATGTGATTGATTTCTAACTTTCGCTTCTTCTAATACAACTCCTTATTCGAGGAGGTAGTTGAAAATCCCCTTTGTTTTCATCATGAAATTATGTAATATTGCTGATGATTTTATTTGGGGGGGGTATTTTTCTATCTTGAGTATTATCAGAGGCCATTTTCTACTTCTGACATTCTGGCAAATCAAAGTGTTATCTGTATTCTGTTTTCTCTATTCTCCAAATGATTTATAATATGAAAGGAATTTTGTTTCTCTCTCTCTCTCTCTCTCTCTCTGTATAATATATATTGTATATATTTATTTGTTGACAAAGAAAGGGATTTTCTCTGCCCATAAAAAAAAACATTGTTAGCAAAAGACAGACTGGAATAACGTAGGTCCCTTTTGCTCTGAATGTTCGATATGATGTCAGATGTCTCTAACTAGTCGGTGTTACATGTTGTAATATCCACAACACCGAATTGCCATATCAGTCTGTAGTGATGAGACGTCACTGTTAGTAACAACTTTTGAAGATTAGAAGGATAAGTTAATAATCGTTGTCCTCTTGGTTATATTAACCCAAAGGTGAAAATAATCCATATAATATTTTATTCCAATGTTCATGGTGCTTTACCTTTAGTAAACACATGCTCTGAAATCCGGTTGAAATGATACCATTCCATAACAATTTTGATGTTAGATGTGTGGACAAAATGTCCATACCTCTAAGTAAACACTCACAGACTTCTACATTTAGTTTGGATGTTGTTGGGGTTTTTTTTCCAAGACCATTAGGCGACTTCTGACCAACGACTGAAGGAACAGTGAAATAACTTTTATCTTCAACCTTTGGTCATGCTCTTATGCTTTTTAAAAAGAATTGATGAAGGCTATGATGATTGTTAATACGAATGTATTCTAAAGTAATTTTTCCAGGCAGATGAAAATAGAAAAAGAGGATTGAAGAGGTATAAATTGGAAAAATCCTTTCCGTAAGACATCCCTATTGAAAAGTATCTTATTTTCAATTTGTTAGACCATTGCAATGATATTTGTTTTATTTTTAGAAATTTTTTTTGTAAATCATAATTAACTTTCTGATGCTAAAGAGTAACGCAGGAAGAGACGAAGAATGATTTTAAACAAAAATTGAAGGTTTTGGTGGGGTTTTGACTGAAAATTGTAGCTGTTGTTGAATGACTTGACTTACTTATGCCTGTAGATCCCCAGAGGAACATAGGGCCTCAGCAACACTCTTCCATCTGACTTGATTTTGGGCAGATCTCTTCAGTTCGGGCCATGTTAGTCTGGAGGCTGTTGTTGAATGGATGTCTCAAAATGTTTTTTGTGCTTCAAATACCTCACTTTCTTCTCTATAGTCAAAAACATTTTTTAGTTATGCAATTGCAGTTGTGTGATATGTCTTCTAAAAAAACAATTTTGAATGGTGAGAGGCTGTTTCTGGTTGCTTTTTCTATTATTTCTTGTTCTGTTCACTTGTGTTAACATTTCCAACTCGACATAACCAGAATTTTGTTATTGTACTTCCTTCTGATATTGTAAATGAAAAAAAGTTATGTTTCATTTCTGAATTTTGTGGGGTGCTGATCCCAATTCAAAACACCAACAAGGTGATCAAACACTTTGAAACAATGAAAGTAGAACCAGAACCAGTGCTGGTAAGAATTGAAAAGAAACAAAGACTAAAAAGTGTAGCCGTTTATTGAATGGTTGTTTGGTTGATCGAACCCCATTGATACTGCAGAGCAGTATTGGGGCCAGCCTTATGTTCAGTCATGATAGGCACACAAGATACCTGCCATAAATGCAGGCACCAAACATGACTGAACACAGAAATGCTATGGATCAAAGAATTTCAGACAAGCAAGTGATCAGTCCACCGTGTCCTTTACTGGCACCATGAGCAATATACTGAGCAGTATTAATCAAAGACAGGCCAATAAACAATTTACTATACCCCTTGTGTTGTTAAACCCCCTCAGCTATTGATAAAAACTGGGAGGTTCTTCCACTCTGGGCATCGTTGTTGAATGGATGTCTCAAAATGTATTTGTGCTTCACATATGTACCTCACATTCTACTCTATAGTAAAAAAAAAATGTTTTAAATTTTTGTTAGCTATGCAATTGCAATTGTGTGATATGTCTTTTAAAAAAAAAAGATATAGCTAATTTGTCCCTCCATCCCATCACTCCTGATATTCTTTACTCACCGCTGACTGATTAGTACAGGCTTTATCCCTGCATAAGCCATATCACACATTGTCGATTAGGGGTTTCCTACTGTCTATTATTGCTGTGGAAAGCAATGGCACTGAACCACAGGCATCAATGTTCATAGAGATGATGTATATCATATGTACAGTAATAGTAATGATAAACCACCAATGCTGTTGTGATTTTTATTTATTTTATTTCATAAACAAAACGGAAGAATTAAGTTTGATAAGAATTATTGATTTGCGCTCTAGTTGCATTTTTACTTAAGACATATCGCTTATTTGACAACATAATGTTATAACCAACTCACTTTTCTGCTGATCATTGTGAACACCCACCCTTATTCCGTCTTACATTTTACTAATATTATTAGCCGTTTTCTATTTTACGTGTTTCATTTTCCTTCATTATTTTATCATTAACGCACAAGACCACTCTATTTTCACTTAAAGATTTGATTTTCATTTTGTATTTGGTCTTCAACTTACCTACTCTCTGTTTTCATTGTCTCTTTGCTTATTATATATAATCTTTGTATCTTGATAAAATTTTTTGGCAAAGCGGTAACTTTCTCCAGTTTTATGACTTTGACCCTGTGGATTCGTATGGAATCAAGTCTTATCGGTGATAAACTATAAATAGGATGTCCCGCCTTTGATATGACCTATAATGTGTTGCCAAGGGTGTAAAACTAACAACTTGAAACTTTTTAAACAAGTTGTCCAAATTAATCATCAAGTTAAACTGTTTTATAATGCATTTGCTCATTGATAGAAACTTGTGTTGATAATACAAAGCAGTATTACAATTTACTGTTGGGAATAATTGGAGCTGACACTAGAAACGATAAATGGTATCAATAAGAATGTGAAAGTGCCTGACCATAGAGAAGAAGAGTGGTTATGTCAACTTTGGGGATTAAACTCTCAAACGAGTCTTGGGAAAGTACCCTGCGATAGACCAGTGTCCTATCCAGAAAGCAACAAATTGTCACTTGTCCGCTTCACACTGCCGAAACCGGGTTAAGCTATGGCCCTATGAACCTTAAAGGCTCTCAAGGACATACTTTTACTTTGATCCTCACGGTGGATAAAACCACTCTTCTTCTTACCTTCCTACCTTCATGTATGCTATTGGGAACACCAAATCAATGTCCTTGACACTCGACAAGTTGAAGGACACGGATTGAACTCTAATACTTTCTTGTGCTTAGTTGTGTTTTGTCATGTGATTGTCTAAGTGGAAAATGGGTAAGAAGAAATACTGTTGGGCCGGGCCTACAATAACATGGGTGCATTTTTCTTGAAGATCCTGTCAGATGCTTCTAGACACCTACGAAATGTATTAGTATTATTTCCTGCTATTGAATCAGATAGAGAGAACTTCTCCGGCCTTTCATTGTCAGCCAGATGATGGCTATATCTAATCTAATGGAGTTCTATAAGAATCTCATCGTCCTTATGCTTGTGGGCCTACTGGACACACCATGCCATAACTTTTATATCGCCGCATAGCGTTGGTGTCCGATGCTAACTGTGTTAGTGTGTCAAGGTCTTCTTCTTTTTCTTCTTCTTTAGGTCTACCCACACAATTGTGTGGGATGGCCAGTATGTGTTCCTGTTATCCATTCCCTTCTATTCTCAGCCATAGTCTCCTCTAATCCTACTTACTGTTTTCATGTCTTCATTTATGCAGTCCTGTAGCCTTCTTCCCAGTTCCAACTGACATCTCTCCAACTCTTCTCCCCACATAACTTTCATCTCTTCTCCATATGTTGCCCATGCCATCTTAGGCGCGTCTCTCTTAGTCTATTATTAGACATGGGTCCAACTTCCATTTTTCTCCTTATGTTGTCATTCGGCACTTTGTCCAGTTTTGTGAGACCCTTTCTTGTGCTTTGGTGACTGCTACTGTTTCCATACCATACACCATTGCTAGCTTAATATGGTCTTATACGTTTTTCCCTTCACCCTTGGTGGTACTTTCTTGTCACACATAATGCCTCTCCTTTTCCTCCAACTGCTCCATCCTGCCTGAATTCTTCTGGCAACCCTTTTACCACTTCCTCCGTCCTCCTGTATTGTTGACCCAAGGTATTTAAACTCTTGCACTTTTGGTACCTCTTCCCAAGTAACTTAATACTCTCTTCTTGAGAGACATCATCTGCAAACATCATATACCCTTGGAGTTTCCCTTCTTATGCTGTCTTTCAAGCAATCCATAATGATACACTCTTACTTTCACTTCAAAAGGGTCACTTATTCACCCTGGGCAAGGTGGTTTTTGCAAAAAAGAAAAACAAAATTATTTCTGTAAGCAACATAATCAATCTAAATTTCACTTTTTAAAATTTTATTTGTTTTAGTAATTTTTTTCTGTTGATACTTATTTAGTTTATGGAAAAGTGATTGCAGATTATCGTTAGACAATTAAAAAAAAATTGGCACTTATGTGGCTAGAATTGGACGCTGGCGGAATGCTTTGCTTTTAAAAAAAAAGATTGATCCTTCTTTTCTTTTTTTTATTGAACCCCATTAATATCGCTGAGCAGTGTTGAGGCCTGCCCCATGTTCAGCAATGAAAGGCACACAAGATAGCTGCATATATACTGCCGGTACCCAAGCCACTAATGCAACTGAACAGAGAGCTGGGAATACTTTGGATCAAAGAATTTCAAGCAGGTGATCAGTCTTTACTGGCACTGCGAGCAATACAGCAGTATTAATCAAAGACAGACCCATAACCAAATTACTGTTGCCCTTGCGACTACCCCTCAGCCATTGATAAATGCTGGGAGAATTTGCCGCTTTGGTGGTATGCTTGCTTTACTAAATGAGGTATGACATTCCCTAGTCACTTCGTGATTGTGATATCCGTATCAGTACTCTTATACTGACCTGCACACACTGTCAGGTTGTATTATATCAACTTTTACACCGGTCTGAGCTGACTGTGTTAACATCAGTATAAGGCAGTGAGACATTTTTACATGTTGTCCACGAAATATTTGTTATGGTTTGATATGTGGTTTTTTCTTTTTAAAATTTGATCCTCGAATGAGACTTTTGGGAGTTTGTTTTCACTTACATGCTTGATTAAAGAATCTCCAAAATTTTTTTTTATTGATTGACGCTTGTCTGAAAATGTTTTTTTACTTTGTTGCTTATCGTCTTTCTTGAGATATGAAAATAAAACAACCTTCAATAATTTTCATAATTATACCATAAACCTATTACTATTAGAAGTGTCTGTTACACTTTATGTCGTATTTCACAATTTGTATTATTTTATAAAATGAGCAATAGAAAGAGAGATTAAGTTATAGCATGTGTCAAATCTTGAATGATATTAATTATGAAAAAAGAAATACATGCATCTGACTTTTTTTTTTTTTTCATGTCTTAATCATTTCATTGTATGAAGAGTTTCCATATCTCTCATTCACTTTCATAAGACATTTTGTTATTGTTGTGATGGTATTCAATGTTTTATATTGCTCATTGTAAAAAAAAATATGTTTATGCTCGAAATGTTTACAAACTGAATTGAGAATGTGCATAAAATGAAATATTAGTAGTCATCCAACAACTGAGTTTATATCATAATATCATGTTGAAGTGGATCTTTTTCTAACAAATTAACAAGATATTTTCTTCTCTCTCTGTGATAGTCATTATATTGTTTTATGTAGTTTATGATCGTATTTTGAAAAAAAAAAGATTTATTTTTTTGAAGTAAATGTTTTTTTTTGTTATACAGGGTGAGCCAAAAAACCCTCCTCAATTTCAAGACGTACAATCAAAACTTATTGAAATGTTCTTACACATTTTTGGCTACAGTTGGATAATATCATAAAGGTTTATGTGGTATCCGTTGGAATCACAAACACTCATTGTGTTCCCCGACCATTACTCCGAAAACGAGGCAGTGATTTAGCTGGTTTAGTGGTGCACAGATATAATTTATGTTGCCGGGAATAGAAATTTTAACAGTAATGTATTTGTAAACATATTACATTAAGTTTCATATTATATCTTTTTGAAATTGAGGAGGTTTTTTTTGCTCACTCTGTATGTATAATCGGTTGACATATTGTGTTACAGATTTCAAATACTTATTGCCTATTTCTTTTGTGTATGAGATTTATGGTGCCTTTATTGTCTCTTTCCTGCAGCAATACGGCTTTTTGGCATAAACCATTCCATGCCATTTATCTTGGGCAGTTGAGAAGGAAATATTATTATTGTCTTTCTTAATCGTATGCAAGAATAATAATCTCAATGCAAAGTGTGCATACTCAGGCTAATGTTTTTCTTCGGGAAAAGGGTATCTCAAGGATTAAGTTGATTTTTGTGTTCACAAAAAAAAATTAAAAATACTAAAATCTGTATTTCTAATTTTGAAATTAGTACCTAATTTTTTTTAAAATACTAAAATCTGTATTTCTAATTTTGAAATTAGTACCTAATTTTTTTTTTAATACTAAAATCTGTATTTCTAATTTTGAAATTGGTACCTAATTTTTTATTTACAATTTTTTTTTTTTCAATAAATTAAAAGTTTATAGACTCAAAACCTTGTTCCTTTATTTTTGTATTCAAGTGACTGTTTATAAACTATTTGTGTTTTGTTTTGCTTTGTTATCCAAACTGCATTATACCCCCAAGCAGTGTTGCTGCCAGCTCCATGTTCAGTGAACACAGTGCTGGAAGAACTCTGGATCAGGTAGATAAGTCAAACAGGTGATCAGCCCGCTGTGCCCCAAACCTTGAATGGCACAATGAGTCACATTTTTAGGTGTTGCCTAAGTTTTGTCCATAACAATATTTACTGTTGCCTTGGTGATAAACCCCTCAGCTATAATAAGAAAACTGAGCAGAATTTGTCACATAACGCGATTCTGTTAAAGATGATGTTTAATTCTGCCTGATTCATATACAGCATGTCTGAATGCGGATGTTCAAACCACCTTGGGGGTGGGGATGCATAAAAATAGCTGGAAAAGCTATAAATCCAAGGATTTCAGACAAGCACAGATTCTCAATCCATTGTCCTTTATCAGTGCTGAGAACAATACATACACTGAACAGTATGAATCGAAACAGGGCTAGTACCAATAAACAAATTACTCTGCTGTCCTGACCAGGGGTGGGGAGGATTTGTTTGGTGGCTCATTGCTGCTGGTCTCTATTTTTCATCTCTCATCCTTTAAAATGGTAGTCGAATGGTTAGCGCACTAAACTGGTCAGCATGGTCAAGCTACATTGATCGTGATCTTAGGTAAGGCACCTAACTCTGTTTACCTCACTCAACTCAGGTGTAAATGAGTTCCCGGCTAAGGGCAACGAACGATCTTGTCAGAATGCTAGTCCTGAAGCGCCTAACAGGCAGCTAGCACTGTATACTCCTCATGGAATTGAGAAGGATACATGAGTGTTATGGCCTTTCTTTCTTCTTTCTTATCCAATTCCCTTTTACCATTACAGTTTAGGGCCAGCACTTTGAGGCTGGATTTCTCTGGATCAAGATATTAAGTCAAGCAGGTGATCAATCCACTGTGACCTTTGTGGTAGGGATTAATTTTGCCTGGACAGCGGCTTTGCGGCCTACTCTTATCGATTTTTAACTGCCAAGGGTTCTTTAACATGCGCAACGTGCACACAGGGCCTACGAGTTTATTGTCCGTCTCCGATAGGACTAGGTTCTTTGATCCCACCTACCTGAATAGGATCAGGGGAGTGGCATAT
>JARBEQ010265738.1:0-10183 GCA_030265355.1 Tritonia tetraquetra
CTCCTCCTCCTCCTCCTCCTCCTCCTCCTCCTCCTCCTCCTTCTTCTTCTTCTTCTTCTTCTTCTTCTTCTTCTCCTGCTCTTCTTCTTCTTCTTCTTCTTGTTCTTCTTCTTCGTCTTCCTGTTCTTGTTCTTATTCTTGTTCTTGTTCTTGTTCTTGTTCTTGTTCTTGTTCTTCTTCTTCTATGTTCCATGTCTGGTCTAGGCTTCGGAAGCTTTGTGTGTCTTCTCTTTCCATTCTTCGCGAGCTCTTGCAGTTTCAAACAATTGTGTCGGGGCGCACAAACAATTGTGTCGGGGCTCATATTTACCTTTCACTCCGTACGAGCGATGGGATTTTGGGTCCTGCGACAATTAGAAAGCTATAATTTATTAAAGGTGAACACTTTCGTTCTTTTTTTGGGCTACAATTTTCTGATTTACTTGCCAATGTCAGGTGCAAACATTTTGATAGGGTAGCTGAAACCATTGTGACTTGATGACTGATTTAGTTGATATCACACGATAAAATATCATACAAGAATAGTGCCATCAATCAATATAAACAAAATTGCTTTGATTCAATTAAAACCCAAACTGGCAAAACATTTTAAAAGTTTGTAGTAGAATCGGTGATTATGATATAGGTTGTGAAACTATAGAAACTAGATAGTTGGATAAATAGACCGAGTCCCTATTTCTCTTGTAGCGAACAAACAAGGAAAGAATAATGTTACGGTGCAGAATAATAAGCCTAAGAGAAAGAAGAAAATTGACATGTCAACGTGGAAAATCCAACCCCCGCCTGCCGGCCTCGCCAAACTTTTGAAGCGATATGAGGAAACCTACTTAGACCAGTGAACCATCGCCACTCCTGTAGAGAAGAATCATCTTCCTTGTAGTGGCGATAATTGAAAAATGATGACATTGATAACAATAGACCAGTGAACCACCGCCACTCCTGTAGAGAAGAATCATCTTCCTTGTTGTGGCGATAATTGAAAAATGATAACATTGATAACAATACTGCTTTTGTGATGGTCACCATAATAATGATTTTAATGATAAGGACACCAATAATCATAGTAATAATCGTCTGATAATACAAACAATCAATAATAATATAATGTTGATGAGGTTGATGATTTTAATGATGATAATAATCCTGACATCGAAAGGTAACCCAGAAAAAGATAAAGTAATAATAACGATACTAATAATAATAATATTTTTAATAATAATAATAAAAATAAAATAATGATAATAATAATGACAATATTGATAATAATACCACGGTTCAAAGAGGACTATAATGATAATAAGTGTTGGATAAGTCAAACTGCCAAACTACCCAAAGAGACTCAATCACCCATTAAATTGTCCCATACAGATACTGACAAAATTATACATAATAAGACATTAGCTTTCTCACGCACAAAGTCCCCCATCTAATTTAAAACCACTTTTCCGACAGGAAAAATACCCCCAAAAATAAACTAACCATCAAAGAATCCAAAGTGTACATCAATGTAAACTCCTCATAAAGTTGTGTCAGAAATATTGTTAGTAATGTATCCTTTTGAAAACAATAAAAAAACTGATTCAACTATCGACTGTGAAATCCCACTAAGGTATGGTGGACTGGACATGCTACTGTTAAATCAACGGAGTGCGAGCGAGTGGACGAGAAAAAGAGAGAGAGAGTTTCATTCAAGAACCCACGCTGGCCGAATCTGCCTGCCGCAGACATTCCGCGGCGGCGAGAAAGATTCCATCAGATGCGCTCGTCCTCATCGCCGGCAAATTAATATGATGGCACGATGGAACCAATGGAATAGGACCTGCTTCAAGAGTTCTGTATTTATTTATTGGACGATATCATTGTAGTTTTATAAAAGAATGATAGTTACACTTTCCCTCTATCGACCAACCATATATCGCTACACAAACTGTTAGTACGACACCCTTTTCCAAGACTGGGTACGTGAATAGCGCCTGAAGTTGGAGTGAGATAACGAGGTCGCATGACGTATGGTGGTGTTATTGAATTATTGGACAATATGGCACAGTGTGAATGGAAAGAGCAGTGAAGTATGTCCTTCAACCTTTTAGTTTTAGGCTCATTGGGCCGGAGCTTAGCCCGGTTTCGGTAGCGTGAAGTCCGTAGTCTTGACCACTCGGCCACCCTGTCTCACTTCAGCATGCCTGCCTCTCCGTGAGCTATTATACCTTTCTTTCACTTACTCACTTCATATGCCAATCAAACTACTGTCTCCACCTCTCTTTGATTTGTTCATCCTTACAAAGCACCATATGATTATAATCTTTGATCATTTTCCTGCGCTGGATATCTTTACTTACTCGATCTCCCTGCTTTGAAACTCTATACATGTTTTGTTGGCCATTTCTTGTTGGCTTCTGATTTCTCTTTAGAAACTGTTTTTTTGCAGATTGCTTTGCTCGCCGTAGTTCTATTTTGTCGCAATGCCTATAATACAGTACTGTGCAATATTTTTCCCCCACTTAACGATGTCGGGGTTTGTATCGCACGCTTTTTAGTCGAATGTAGTCACAATGATAGAATACGCAGATATGACAATGGCCAAAAAGATGGGACTAGAATATTGTTTACGTGAAAGTTGGCATGATCCGCATGACCGCGAAGCATTTACAATGAACGCTGTGTTTTTATTACCCCCCGCCATCTTGTTTGGTGTTTAGTGCCACCATCGTTAAGGGAAATCGCATCATTGGCGCTTCTGTATTTCTATAGTTCTGAGATTGCAGTAAAATATTGAACATGATGCCACACACCAATAGCAAGTTGGGTGTCCATTCAGATTGCGCTAATGCTCTTAGGCCGGTGGCACCCAGAGAAAGGAGAAAGGAGAAAGGTGAAATGAATTAAGATCAAAACATCGAGACAATTTCGCCTTTTCTCTAAACTCTCTGTGTGACTGTTTCTAAGAAATCAAATATTCCCTCTTTTTCTCGCCACCTTGTTTGTCCCTCCTTTCCCCTTACTCTGTGTACCCTCGGCCTTATGGCATGAATGAATCTTTCCTTCTGGCGCATTCTCCTGTTATTGGTATCAGCAAAATAAAATTAGGGCTGCTAGAAGTTGTGCACCAAATAGAAAAAAAGCAAATAAAAATGTGAAAACTTGTAAATAGGACAAAATATAAGAACTTTTCGCTACCTCAGCTAACGAACAACACAATCACAAAAACAACAACAGTAGGTTTTGTCGTTCTTTCACAGCAGCGAATTCCTTTGATCTTTTTAAGAACCGTGTTAATGGCCATCAATGATTGTACAAAAAACAAAACAGTCATGACAAACGAGGAAGTGAAAATGCCAGAGCACGTCAAAGGTACGGTTTATTTCGCAATCCAGTTGGTGTGTAACTGATTTGAGCATATTATTATAGTCAGTTAAAAAACTGGGGACCCAGTGGCGCAAAGGTACGGTTCTTGTCTCTGAAGCGAAAGGTACCGGGTTCGAATCCCGGCAGCGACACTGTCGGGTATTTTTCTCCCTTAAACTCAGTGAAAACCTATTAGTGACTCCCTTGATCCTATTCAGGTAGGTGTTATCAAGAACCTAGTCCTATCGGAGACGGACGAGAAACTCGGAGGTCCCATGTGCACGTTGCGCACGTTAAAAGTCGATAAGAGTAGGTCGCAAGGCCGCTGTCCAGGCAAAATGAATTCCTACCACAAAGGTCACAGTGGGTTGATCGCTTGCTTGGCTTAATATCTTGATCCAGAGAAATCCAGCCTCATATTGATGGCCCTACACTGTAATGGTAAAAGGGAATTGGATAAGAAAAAAAGAAAGTTTAAAAACTTGTGGACACACAAACCAACAATTTTCCCAAAGACGTTATGTTATATTTCAATGAAGGGATGCTGGCGACATTACAAAAATATTTTTTCCTGTTAAAAATTCATGTTCATTTCCGATTTTGTTTATTTACGCTAAACGAGTAAGCCCGATTTTTGTCACGGATTTTCTAAAAAAACTACAATCTTAAAAAAATATCCATCACCGTCATAAAGGATTGTTTTAGTCAGACTGTGTTTGTATTATAGTGAGAACGTTAAGGCAATCAATTTTGTTCTTTAAAAAGATTAAGGCCTCGGCAATCTCGTGCGGACATTCTTCGCGCTGAGGTGACTGTTGTCAGATTGGCTTTGTTGGGTCAACGCACACACTTTGCAATTCGGTATTTACTCAGATTTTAAAGCACGACTTTCGATTTACAGTACAATATGTAATTCGTGGGGGAAAATGATATTATTGTAGATTTGATTCTTTCAATGTTTTCAAAGCGAAATATTATCTAACAATTAATTTTTGGTCAGACGTTATGATTTTTATCTGACACCCCTGGCGCGTTGAATAGTGTTCACACATTGCAATACAAGAAGAGAGTTTGGAGTGCAGTGAAAAATGAGATAATTGTTGTCAAGATGGCAAAGCTGAAATGACCTTCCACCGCACACCATCCCATCCCTTCCTTCACAACTTATAAGTACCGTCACGGTTCGTACAACGGCCTTTTTGCTTGTAGAATGTAACAAAAGTGCACAGGCCTCCAAATTCATAGTTTTTGAATAAGTTAGAAACCTTAAATATCATCCCGTGTTTTCCCCATACAGGAGGTGAGTTGTTCTCGCGCCTTGTGCCATTCAACGCTTTAAGCCGAGATTTGGCTGACAGCGAGAGTGTGTGAAAGTGAGCGAAATGCGAATGTGTACGCGGCGAACGAAAGAAAAACAATTTAAAAAAGGTGAGAACCATATAGACAGCCCGCTCGCTTCAATGTTTTGTGGGGTCGTGGCTTTAGAAGCCCCAATCGTTGTTTTCGGTTTTGGTTGAGACGTCTGTCGCCGCGGGAATAGGATAATGGCTCCGGAACTTGGAGACGAGGTGGTCGAGTGTTAAGACTGCAAACACGATTGGTGCGGATCTTGCTAAGCATCGATTTAGACGCGTGGTTGTTTCCACGCGCAAGCAATTTCATTCCAATCGCTGCTCTCGACCCAGGCATAGAACTTGGTACCAAAATTGTCAACCGAGAGTAGGAAAGGTAACTGAGATAGCTTAAGTGGCTATTTGTCACTCGAGAGCTTCAACTAAACCGAAACGGGAATTTATCACTTTAGCCATGGGCCTGGAGGCGTTTTGGGGAGACACAAGATGATGATAATTGTAAACATTATATGTAAATATCGTTCTCTATAAAGTACATACTGAAGGGGTCTTTTGTAAGTGCTTCCATCATAACATAACAAAACAAAAACAACAAAGCAAAAACGTGAAACAATTAACATGAAATTATGACACTGATCACTCGTCAAGATGTTGCCCAATATGATATGAGTCATTACCAAATATGAAGGCCCATTTTGTCTCATATAAATTTGCTGCAGGACGTCACATTCAAAACCATGTAGCTAATTTACCGCAGATAATTCTGATCAAGAAGGAAAGTTGTTGCATGAACGTAAAAAATTACAGAAAAACACTTTGGCTCATGTCTATAGCGTTTCTACAGAGTTATGGCTCTTGACAAAAAAATCACTGATTGGGCAATACGACTACAAAACATGGTATTTGTTAAAAGAAACAATTTTTTAGGTGTTCAAAGATAAACAGTGACTGATGATATCCGCGCTGCGCATTGGACAGCAGTATTTTAGTGTAAGAGACGAGAGCTTCTACTTTCACATGTTTTCTTTTGACGAGAAGAAGTCAATTCGAGTCACGTATGCCAAGAGAGTTACATTGCTAGAATCGATGAAAGCAAATGTTTCTTTTCAGAATTTGAGTTTTTTACCATATGTTTTAACTACAACAAAACGACATTTCACTGAACAAATTTTGAATTTAAAACTGTAGTATTATTCCGCTTGTTGTCTTTAACTTTCGTCATGTCGATTTGACATGAAAACACGAACTATTGCCAAGATTAAATGTTAGATTACAATTCCCCTTTGGATCAGATTTTTTATCAAATACAGAGACTGAATGGTACATGGAATATAGCCATAATATATAGCACACTTTTCACGGACGCAGCTCAATTGATGAGAACCAGCTAACCAACGAAGATGAAGTTGTGCTGTTCAGAGCACTCTGCAAATGGTCACCGTTGCCATAGCAGCCAAATTACATGATGGAAACATTAACATTGAATTTTTTTTATCACATCCTTTCCATGAAGCAAAACACTCAAAACAATTAATATCTAATGGTTTTAAGATTCTAGGAAATTTTAGTATCAAAACAGCAGGCGATGTCGCATCTCTGGAAACTGTCTTATTTTTCTCGTTACCTCCATCGGTTAAGGTGAACGAACTGAACCCTAGTTCTCTTTCCCTGACTGTTTGCATTAGCCATCGCATTAATAAATCGGCTCTTATCTTTTACTTAAATATAACACATCGGCTTCTGATGAATATCTCTCAAAAAGATTTGCATCAGTCTGTTTATCTATCTATCTATCTATCTATCTATCTATCTATCTATCTGTCGATCTATCGAGCAATCAATCAATCAGTCTATCTATAAACATATCTATCTGTTATCCATTCATTTGTTATCCATCTATCTATTTGTCTGTGTCTGTCTGTCTATCTTCTTTTTTTTACAGCAACAACAACAACAACAACAACAACAATCCGTTTTCGATCCGTATTCAACTTGATATTGCTTCAATCGGTGACCTCATCGCACGATAACCATGGAGCGGTAACGTCTTCACCATAGTAACCTCCAATTTACTTACATTTTTGGTCACGGGCATTTTTGGTATCGAAAGCAATTTTGGTACTGCGCTAAGATGTAATACGAAAAAGAAGATGGCCGTGACATAGAATACAATGGCTACGAGGTTGGACCGTTCTGGAGATTCACGTGGAATCTTCTCAAGTTCTGTTGAACCGCCTTTGTGTGTTAAAAAGGGCGTTAAACTTCCAAGTTTTAGAACTTAAAAAAAGAGAAAATACGCAAAACGCGAAGAGATGTTTTACAAAATCTTCTGAGGAGTTGACGTGGCGCAGTGGCTGAGACAACGGACTTCTATGGCAAGGGTCGTGGGTCTTTTCTATAAAATGATCATTATGTGAGAAATTGTCACGTGTCTACGTGGCGTTACCAGTCAAGCGCTTAAAGAGAAACCATGGTCGTCACTAACGACGTCACAACGTCTTGAAATACTATCATGACGTCAATGGTGCTGTAAAATAATATACTGATTTCATCCTGCCAGCATGTAAGGAGCCAATCATTTGAAACAGTTCATGAACTAGACACCATGTTACAAGAAACAAATATGATAATGTCCCTTTATTGGATTAAGTTAAACAAAACGTTTTAAGAATATTCTTGTCCTCGATTTTTAAAAATTATTTTTGCTTTATTCGTTTTTTTTCTTTTCACTCCCACCATGTTTTTCTTTGTTTTGTATAGCAAGAATGATAAAGGAAAGAACCATTTGATATTGTTTTCACACGTTCTACAGAATTCCACACGTGAACAACACGTGAACATCTCAATTAGCGCTTGCATGCAAGTAATGGGAAGGAAACAAATTGGACAACACGTGAGAAAACAATTTAAAACCGTTATTTCCGGGAAATGATAAATATGTGTTAATAGGTATATGTGTTAATAGATTAGCAAAATTATTCCATTAAGAGCTTAGCACTAAACTACCAAGTGGTGACTCTTATCACGAAACCATCACGTGGTGACCATGGCCTCATTACGATGTTTCTATTCATTGACATACTATCAGGGGTTAATAAATAGGTCAAATGTTACACATTTTCAACCTGACAAATTTTCCATCCAAGCAGAGCTTGATCAATATATGAAATAATCATAACCCACTATCTAAACACCCCCACTCTAAATGTGTTTTCTTTTTTGTACCATTGAATCCCATTAATACCGCCAGACCTGTGTTCAGTCATGAAAGGCACACACGATACCCGTCATAAATACAGGCATCGCGACCACCAAACATGACTGAACACAGAAATGCTTTGGATCAGAGAGGTAATCAGCCCACTGTGTCCATAACTCTTTACTGGCACCATGAGTAATAAACACTGAGCAGCATTAAGCAAAGTAGCCCTTGTGGATATCCCCTCAGTTATTGATAATGACTGAGAAGTTCTACCACTCTGGGCTCTTTAAATGATTGTATATATCATACAAGGCATCGCCGTCACAAAGACGTTTGCTACGCACACCGTGTGTGTCATGGGATGCGGAAAAAGACAGGTTTCCCAGATCTATCCCAGCGCATGTTAGGAGACCGTTAAGGGTACTAGTCGAGTGGCGAACACGGCGAACCAGCAATACACAACTTACAAAATACTCAGGTGTGGATGTGGATTTTTGTGTAATAATACGCCCAATCCAAAACCACGTCCAGGCCTGAATATTTTGAAAGTTCTGCCTTGCTGGTCCGCCGTGCATTGGGATCTGCTCATGGAATTTCCGTTTCACAATGCAGCGTCATCCAATTTGGAATTAAAAAAGCATAGCACTTATATAGCGCATATCCACGAAGTTCATCATGCTCTATGCGCGTCATAATGTATAGTTTACTCTCGGCAGGCCATATCACTCCTGTATCCTTCTCAACTCCACGAGGAGTATACAGTGCGATCTACCTGTTAGGCGCTTCAGCACTAGCATTCTGACAAAATCGCTCACTGCCCTCGGCCGGGTACTCATTTACACCTGAGTCGAGTGAGGTCAGCAGAGTTAGGCCCTAGTTAGACCGGATCTGTCTTCTGTTCTCTGTCTTCCGATTTCTCTCATAAAACTACTAAAAATGGGAACACAGTTTGTCTTCCAAATTGTTGCACTGTCTTCTGTCTTTTGTGTATTTTACAAATAGGTCACGTTTGCTCTGTTTCCATTTTCTTCAGCCGGCGCCATGAAAAATGAAAGGTCGATTCGAACATTTGAATCAAATTATTGATAAGGTGAGTGCTTCATTCCAAATACTTTTATGATTGAGCGTTTTTCTTGATTGAATCTTTAATTGTTGAAGAAAAAATACTCATAAAAGACACGTAAACATGTGATAAGAGTATTTTTTGTTGTGGTGAATCGTCCTCAAGCTAACTATGACTATGACCCACATGCATCGAATGATGTCAATGTCAATGTCAACCGGCTTCTGTGTGTTGATTGTGTATTGTTGTTTTTGAAAAATTATTTCATTTATATAGAAAGTGTAGTCCTGGGATACAAATTATACATCTCTTCTTTAGACTAATATATTGAGTAATGGTGTTGATTGTGTGTGTTACAGTTGTTTTCATCATTTACTTTAGCACCATGCGTCTTCTTATGCCTTGGCTTTTCTAAAAATTACCCTTGAGGAAAAAGTCAACAAATGTGGAACCTTCTAGAGATCGTCTTTTATGTGTTGTCTACAATTATCAGAAGCTACCGCCAATTATCTAAATCATTTTAAAGGACAAAGAATCCGTTTTAGGATCTAGTTTATGTTGTTTTACAGAATTATGATGAAGCTGTCTAGCGTGTTGTGACCGAGATTTCGCAAAAGTTATGACGTGACATTGCCGTGACCTACATGCGTTGTGTAATGTCATATTCGCGGCGTGTTGTGTTAAAAAATCTAGACGTCTCTAGAGTGGGCCTAGCTAGCTAACTGTTTATTGTTTTAATGCCTTGGGTAATGTTATCGTTTGGTAAAGTATGGATGTTTACTACTCATTTGCTTTATCTTCTTACAAAACAGTATAGAAACAGATATCAGTCTAGTCTAGACTCAAATCCCTTTTCTCTTGCCTGTTCGTAGCTTCGAGGCTGTTCACTATTCCTATTCATGCATCCAATAAAGCACCTGATTAGACTAGAATTTGTGGATCTAGCGTAACATTACCGCTTTCGCTCAGATGCTGGATTCGAATCCCGACAACGAGGTGGGGCTTTTTTCACTTGAAGTTTCTCTAGCTCTGTGGATCCCTTAAGGAATCAAGTCCGTAACGGAGATGGACTATAAACATGAGGTTTCGCCTTTGATATGACGTTTAATGTGTTGCCAACATCAGCAACTTTGTACAATTGATGTAATGATAATAATGATAATAATAATAATAATAATAATAATAATAATAATAATAATAATAATAATAATAATAATAATA
>JARBEQ010265749.1:0-10183 GCA_030265355.1 Tritonia tetraquetra
CTTTGTTCTAGACATTTATTTCAGCTCACGTCTTTGTCCTAGACATTTATTTCAGCTCACGTCTTTGTTCTAGACATGTATTTCAGCTCACGTCTAGGCGGCGTCTTAGCGTAGCGGTAACGCTTTAAGAAGAAGGTCCTGGGTTCGAATCCCAGCGGGGCCGTGAGGATTTTTTTCTTTATGGAATCAGGTCCTATCGGAGATGGACTATAAATCAGAGGTCCCGCTTTTGATAACATGACCATAATGAGTTGCCAAAGGCGTAAAACTAACAACTGTCTTTGAGCTCACGTGACATTTCGTGCCAGTCCATTAGAGGGTCTACAAAGACTTGTTTCTGGACAAAGAGATAGCTAATGTTGTTTTTACTGTTTCCCTAAGACCAGAACAATAAATTACATCGATTTCATTGGAGCATTTCTCCGCCCGTCTGTGTGTACACTGACCGTCTTTTGCTTGTGATTGGTTGGCGAGGGGTTGTGGGAAACAACACAGATTGTATATATGTATCCCTGATTAATCTATACAACCCCACCCACCTGCTCCGGGCAATAAGGGACAGCTATATTGTATTGGTGCTCTGGTCTCGTGTTACCGCTTTCTAGGCGGTTCGGTATTAACCAAATCAATACCTATGTATCTTTTAGAAAATGATTCCCGACAAGAGAGACTGACAGTCATAACCCATGTGACATATTCGCCATGATGTCCTCCCCTTGAAATATGCATAGATAAAGCCATTAAATAAAATAAGTGTCTTGAATTATACACAAGAACCCCAAAATGTGAAGGCTTTGGATAAACTGAAGCACGTCAGAATAAAAATTTACATATTTTGCGATATGGGAATCATTGCCAAATGTAAATACATTCGCAATGATACATACGAAACCCGATTGTGACAGCTTGAGCGGTGACTGAGATATTGCCAAGGAGAGGACCGACCAATGAATGTAGGGCCATTATGATGATGGTCAAGCCCGCCTTTCAGAGTTGTCATGGCTCTGCTATAGCTGGAGATTCATGTGGAACCTTCTCAAGTTTTTACAATGGGTGCCCGCCACTATCTGAGAAGTGAGTTATCCAACATTGTTAGAGGCAGTCACGTGATGTGACTATTTTTTTTTTAAATCAATGTTTTGGACTCTAAAAAACAAACCCGAGTAAAATGCCTCTCCCTAAACCGGGGACGTCCCTGGCTCGGTGGTTAAGTCACTCGACTTTGGACGCGGAGGACAGGGTTCGAGCCCGCCTTGCATGTCTCTCCCTGGACGACCTGGCTTTTGAAGCTAAAATATTTGTCTAATTGGTCTCAACTGACAAGTACAGACCACATGGTAAAAAAAACCACAAACAAGTTTGAAGATTTACACCCTTTTCAAAACAGAAAGGTCATTACAAAGGCTATTAAACCTAGATTCCACGTCAGAGAAAAAATCATGCACAAGGCAGGACTCTAACCTTGACCTCCGCGTCCAAAAGCAAGGACTTAACCATAGCGTAAGGGACGCCCCCGACCCAGGGCTGGATTCATAAGGGGGCGATTGTGACAATTTGCCCCGGGCCATCGTGCCAGAGCCCCCCCCCCCCCCCCCAGATTTTCTTCATAAAATCTTTAATAATTGTAAGATTAGTTTTTTATTGGCACATTATTGCCACAGTGGGCTGATTAACAGCCTGTCTGAAATCCTTTAACCATAGGTTTGAAAGCTCTATATTTTGCCTCATGTGTTGGCTGTGCACCATTCGTGCCAGAGCATGGAGCTGGCTCCAACACTGCATAGCAGTATTAATGGGGCTTGATCAAACAAACAACAACAAAGTGTTATTAGTGTAAAGACAAACTTAACGTATAGAAATAACGTAGGGGAAGGTGGGGTAAAACGGAACCATGGTGCGAGATAGACGACCCCCATCCCTTCATGGATTTCAAAGGGAAATCACTGCGAGTGTCAAAAAGGTACAATTGTTTTCCCCCTTTTGTCGAGTTCGGGCCATGTCTTACTCAACAGACAGTTTCACCAAATATCATCTACAATAAGATATTCAAATTAAGAACTTTTACCGGTGACGAATGAGAGTGATATCCCTTTATTATCGTGTGTTCCCATAATTGTCTTATTGTTTTGGTTAAGTGCGCTACTCACGATCGAACATGTTGGTCGAATGTTCGTCAAGCGGCTCTTCCAACACCTGTACACGCGATCTCACACGTTTGTTGCTGTGCTCGATGTTGTGTACCAGATTCGATGGAGCATCCACACGATGACAAGCGTGTTGGTGAACATACATTGGTCCAAATAGACGCCATCTTCAATTTTGCTGTTGTGTGAAAATGCACAATTGGACCTTGAACTTCCGTCTCCAGCTAAGGAGATTTAATATGTTTTCTTCATTATTATAAATAAGCCGTAACAACGTTTACCCGCTAGTTATTGTGTTAATTTGATAGCGCTGAAGACGAATAAGTCATTTTCAAATAAAGCGCATTAATGTATGTTTAAGATTTTATCATAAAATTTATCCGGAAATTGATTGGTTGTCAACTACGTCATCATGCTCGATGAGTTTGTTGGTTGAAATACAAACACTACTTGATATCGTCTGTGTACGTTGATCGGAGCGACGAGCCTTAAATTTTTAATCGAACATCCCATACACACGGTGGAGCATGTTGGACGAGCCGCTCGACGAGCCGCTCGTCGCACCGCTCGACAAACATGTTCGATCGTGTGTGGCAACCATTACATTCAATACTCGATACAATCAAATAAAATTATGTGAACTAAAAAGATATCGCAACAAAATCATATTAATGCATTCTATCCGTTGCACGCTATGGCACAACTAGCACACTAGGAGCAAGGGAAACTAATACAATTTCCTCAATCAGTATATAATGAAATACGCCGAGTTGAATATCTTATTGGTTTCACTACATGATGAAGGGCTTGTTGATACACCCCTAGGCGTTTATACAGCCCTTTGAATATAACATTTGAGCATGATGGTCATTAACTGTTCAGAAGAAAGGTCGTGGAGGAAATTGTCACCGATACCCAATTACAATGTGAGACCCACGATGACCAATGACAGACTTTGCTCTGTGCCTGCTGGTTGTCGAGGGCAGTGTTCTCAAGATGATAACAGTTTAGTCAACGAGTGGCAATAACAAGCTAGACATATTCAAGCCTCTTTACCGAGGTCAGCAACAGAGTTATGTTTCATTTGTGTGCTAATTTTCGATTCAAAATACTTTGCCTTTTCGGAAATTTTCGAAACTATCGGGAGTGGAACTCAAGCACCTTTTAGTGAAAAAACCCTAGATCCAAGGGGACAACTCTTATTTTGTCCTCACTCTTATGTATCTATTATCTTTGGTGTAATGTGTTAATTAAAGACTTACTGGGTTTAGAAAGAGATAAGTTTTGGTAGATACTGTAGGGTGATGCTAAACAGTGATGTGTGATTTGCCATTTCCAATAGCTGTGTATTGTTTCATTTATACATTTGGTGATTTGAAGCATTTATACATCTTTATCTTTCTTTCTTATTTTTCTTTCTTTATCAATCCTCTATTCGAGCTTACGCCTATTTCTTTGAATCCATTTGATTCGGTCCTAGATAAGTGATGGGGCTGCCACCTCACGGCACCTTACCTGGCCCTGTGACCTCTTGGTCTGGATTTTCATTTGAGGCCTTCCCAATATGGCTGTACCTGTTTGGTACAAAGTCATTAGACCACTCAAGTCTCTCCACCACACCAAGGTGGGTCACTAAGGAAAGGTTTGTATAACAATACAAACTGAAAAATGTAGTAAAAGTGAGTCTTACAGTCAATATAATTCAGAAAAATAAACATTTTCTTCGGAAACTAACTTTTTTATTTTTTTTATGTTTCCCATGTACCTAATTTAATTTCTATGTTGAGGCAACTTGAGGGGCTCCCTAACCCGACATTCCCCGGGGCCCCAAGCCCAAGGTCTAAGTCCGGCTCTGTCCAACCAGACGGTAAGGAAATGGTGGGATGTATGAAAACAACAACAAAATATTACTGTGCAAAGTCTGGAATCGTTGAATACTGTCTGGTAGACAAGAATCTCATTAAAATACAACTTGGGGAAAACGACAGCGACAATAATGGGGATGAGGAAATAATAGAATGAAGAAAAAGAAGGAAAAAAACCCGATGGAAAAGAAGATAATATAAATGAAAACAGAAAAATGTGACTTAAGTTCGGTTAACTGCCTTTGATATGACTTTTAGAGCATTAAACTTCAAACTTAAGAATTTCAAAAAAATCGTAATGGGACATAGTAACACGATAGTTTAGGCTAACAGAAGGAGACTCTACTAAAGCGTCCTCCAACCGCCCGCCATTGATGGAAAGACACGGGGAAGGAAGGAGAGAATGAAGAGAGTGGCCGATGACAGATGTAAATCAATTAATTAGGAATGTCAGTCATGTTTTTGGTGTTTTAGGGTGCTGAACTATCAACACAGGTATGTCATTTCAGCGCCCGCCACACGGCTCCAAACAAATCAAGGGTAACTAGATAGACCACTGGGAAAGAGAAAGACAGAGCAGTCCATGAGCGGCATCCATCAATGGTGGAAGGGGTGGGGGGGGGGTGCACCCCTGTTGATAAACAGATGACCTATTGATATACCCTGGGGTCCCCGCCGTTGTTAATTAGGAATGGAGACGATAAAGAATTAATGAATTGATTGTAAAACAACAGGGGGGGGGGGGGGCATTGAGACAAAAAATAGAAGATGTTATGGCGAAAGAATGAGACCAAAGAAGCTTTTTTTTTTTTTTTTACTTTGTCTTTTCTTTTCTTAGTTGTCAAGAGAATGAATACAGAGCCGTAGAAAATCATGCACGCACACACACACCACACAAACACACACCACACCATACACACACACACACACACGCACACACACACACACACACATACACCACACCACACTACATACATACACTAACACGCACAAATACCAAGGAGGAAAGAAGAAGATAATGATTTATGAGAGAGGAATAGCGTTTGTAAATCAAGACCTAGATTTTGGGGAGGCGATAAGTGGATTGAGTCCACAAAGAGGAACATACTTAGAGTGGGAGTTAAGAAAACAAAAAGACGGGGAGGGCGTGAGAGATGGGGAGGGAGAGGATTGCAACAATTATGAAACAAAAAAGAGAAATCTGCCCAACCTCCTAGCTTTTATCAATTGCTGAGGGGGTACCCACACGGGCTACAATAATGTGTCTATTGGCTCGGCTTTGAATATTACTGATCGGTGTATTGCTCATGGTGCCAGTATAGAGTTGTGGAAACAGTGACACAGGGGTGCTGATCACATGCTTGTCTGAAACTCTCTGATCCAAAGAGTTTCTGGCTCTGTGTTCAGTCGTGTTTGGCGGTCAGGGTGCCTGCATATATGGCAGGTATCTTGTGTGCCTTTCATGGCTGAACATGGGGCTGTTCCCAACACTGCTCTGTGGTATTAATGGACTCGATCAACAAACAAACAATAAAAGGGAAATGCTGACCACATTTAGTATGATGGAACACACAGAGGGTATAGAGATAGGCAGTAAAAGAGAGAGACAGAGGGAGAGTATGAATTCACAGAATAGATAGTATATTGAGAGAGGATGATATACAGCAAGAGAGGGCGTTGTCAGGCGCAAAAGAGGACATACAAAGAGAGAGAGAGAGAGAGAGAGAGAGAGAGAGAGAGAGAGCGAGAGCGAGAGAAAGAGAGAGAGGGAGAGAGAGAGAGAGAGAGAGAGAGAGAGAGAGAGAGAGAGAAAGAGAGAAAGAGGGAGAAAGCGAAGTGTAACTATAGGGTACTAGGACCTAGAATAAACTGGAACATAGACACACAAAGACAGACATTCATAAACAGAAGTGGAATATAGAGAAGATAAGAGAAAGAGACAGAGAGAGAGAGAGAGAGAGAGAGAGAGAGAGGGGGGGGGGGGGAGAGATGAATAAAGAAGAACTAGCACTATTGATAATAAATGGTGTCAATAAAACGCCTTGTCTGCTCAGTTTTCTTATAGCTGGAGATGTTACCACCAAGGCAACAGTAAATATTGTTATGGCCAGAACTTGGGCAACACCTAAACATGTGACGCTTATTGTGTCATTCAAGGTTCGTCACATCACAGTGGGCTGATCACCTGCTTACCTTATCTACCCGATCCAGAGTTCTTCCAACTCTGTGTTCATCAATGCTGAACATGGAGCTGGCCGCAACGCTCCTTATGGGTTTAATGCGGTTTGGATAACATAATGGTGTCAATGAAAGTAGGAATTACGCGACAGTGCCATGAAAAAAAACCCCAGCCATAAAAAAGAATACGTGGAGGTTTTTTCCGACTGTTGGGGATCGAACTAACGCCTTTGAACGGCAACTCGTCCTCGTTAATGATAGTAACCCACACACTCTACCATCTGAGCCTGATCTGGGCTGGAGAATCACTGCAGATGGTAAATGTGACCAGACCGAAAAACGTAAGTTGCAATATATCTTTACAAACATAATATTGTAGTGAATTATTATCATCCGCCCAAAGAGGCAAATTCTCCCAGTTCTTGCAACGCTGAGGAGGTGACCAGAAGGGCTTCATTAATTTTGTTTATTGACCTTGTTTATGATTTATCCTGCTTAGCGTGTTGCTCATTGTGTAAATAAAGAGTTTAGGACACAGCGGGCTAATCACCTGTTTGTCTCAAAATGTTTGATCCAGAGGATTTCCAACCCTGTGTTCAGCCATGCTTGGTGGTCGGGGTACCTGGATTTATACCAGGTATTTTGTGTGCCTTTTATGGCTGAACATAGGGTTGGCCCCAACACTGCCTTGCGGTATCAATGGGGTTCGACCAAACAAACAAATTATTGACATTATTAATAGGCTTGAGGGCTTCTGTAGCTCAGTGGTCAAGTTGCTCGAATTTGGACGCGGAGGACCAGGTTCGAGCCCGCCTGTTTTTTGTTTTTTTTAAATCCGGTCCTTTCAGAGATTTTATGGCTCTACCCTGAGATTCACGTGAGATCTTCTCAAGTTCTTTAGAACCGCCTTTGACGATATGTATGTGTCGAAAAGGGCGTAAAACTTCAAACTTGAAATGTCTTAGCGCATTAATTCCTCTTCCCAATAATTTTAAATCTTATCCCAATAGATTTAGCGGTGACCGAGATACTGCTGAGTAAAGCCAAAAGGCGCATGGCATCAATATTGATTCTACCACGGTGTGTCGTCACCATTTCGCAATCTACTTTTCCGACATGTGCCATTTTGTTAGAAGAGGCTACAAAGGGACCAGCGGATTACCGAACATGGTTGATATTAAACACCCGTACACGCTCTCCTCGTGAAATGGTTGTAGAATGTAGAATCACCGACATTGGTAGATATGATGTTTTAACACCCAAGTCTAGCTATTGTGTGTATAATACATTCTACCAAAAAGTTGATTTTCATTAAAGGTCTTCGACCAATGCATCCTGATAGCCTATTTATACAAGGTCTAATTTATACAAGGTCTAATTCTAGACCTTGGTACCAATCTCGCAAACAAAGATAGAGAACTTAATCTCTGGCAATATGTGTGGTGGTGGGTGTATTGTTTAATGCAGGAATTGGACAATTCGCCTGTAAACAGGTTGGCATTTTAATGAGTTGAGGACAGAACGTGATCTGGTAACTTTCACAGAGATGATGAATCTCACCTCAATCTTATCTGGAAGGATGAATCCATACGACCCCTACCCTTCTCCACTAAATAAAACCAACAAAAAAGAACCCGTATTTATCTAATCAAAACTGCTCAGGGGGTACCCACAAGGGTTATAGTAATGTGTTTATTGGCCTGTCTTTGATTAATACCGCTCAGTGTATTGCTCATGGTGTCAGTAAAGAGTGTTGGACACAGTGGGGTGATCACCTGCTTGTCTGGAAATCTCTGATCCAAAGCCTTTCCGGCTCTGTGTTCAGTCATGTCTGGTGGTCGTGGTGCCTGCATTTATGGCAGGTATCCATGTGCCTTTTGCCACGTTCTTAGGCCCATCGTTGTGATTATATCATTATGTCTTTGCGTCATTATTCTTTCCGCTTAATCTCACACCCAAAACTCTTGTGTGTACTGCGTCACTGCTTTGCGTGTCATGTGACATTTGGTACATTGTTCGTCTGTTCGAGTCTTACGTTCTTTCATTTTGCTGTCATACGTGGTAGGGGAAGGACCTTCATCAGTCCCTCTCCCCGCCTTGCTTTTCTGTCCCCCGTAAGGGATAGGTTCAATTCAATTAATTATTATTCATATCATTATGTTATGTCAGTGTTGTATTTCAATTCTTGACCATTCCTTAAATTGTATCTATCTTTCTATGTTATTCATTTCAGGGACCCTAACCCGGTGAGACCCCAGTTAAACCTTAGTCTACCCCGATCGTAAATCCCCGTGGGACTATTTAGGTCCCTTTTGTACTACTAGTCTCTTCTAGACCTCATGGCCTAAAAAACCATTCTCCATGGCTGTTATCGTTGTCTTGTTGTATGAGAATTTATGGCGATGAATAATGTTTTATATATGTTTGGCCTTATGCCTATTATGCCAAAAATGTGTAACATGCAATATGTTTTTCCGCTGGTCATTAACACTCCAATTCGTTGTGGAATATGATGCCACGTGAATGTCGTCGTTGAATTAACCTCTTCGACGACCCAAGTCTTTAGAGGGATTGTGTATCTTATTGGGTTGTTACCCTTATCTCTTGAAATATAATTTCATCTCCATTATTAGATCATGTACCACGTGCATTGATATGTTATGTTGTTATGCTTTGAAGTATTCATATATTAGTCATTTTTATATTCTTGATTCCTCGCATAGTTTCACTTTGATAATCCTTCCTTTTTTGCCTGGGGGCTTTACCGGCCTTTTTGATCAACCTGTCTCTTGTTAACGTGGTGTGGGGAGACGAGTCGACCCCTAGACTGAATCTTTCATCGAAGCCTTGTGGAAGATCTTGAAAAGGATTCGAACCGTACGCAGACGGGGCTAGACTCGTTTAACACCTTTCACGACTGAGCATATGGCTGCTTTGCGGTATCAATGGAGTTTGATCAAACAACTAAAGAATCCTTTTGCATATTACTAAATTTATTTTTAAAGATTCAATAGTTCTTCTTTATCAATACTCTTTTTAGTACTTTCGGTGTAAGGTTTTCTTTGAATCAATTTGGTTCGGGTAAGTAGGAGATTACCCCACTAGATAAGTGGTGGGGCTGCCACCTCAAGGCCCCTAACCAGGCCCTGTGACCACTTGGTCTGGGTCTTCATTTGAGGTCTTCCCAATATAGTTGTACCTGTTTGGTATAGTCATTATTAACAATAAGTGTTCAGCTACGTGTCCCTTAACACTGACCCAGTCATTATTTCAGTGATGAATTAAAGCAAAAAAAACTTTCTGAGCTACCTTTGGACTCTCCCCACGTTGGCTACCTTTGAACTCTTCCCACGTTGGCTACATTTGAACTCTCCCCACGTTGGCTACATTTGAACTCTTTCCACGTTGGCTACCTTTGAACTGTCCCCACGTTGGCTACCTTTGAACTCTCCCCACGTTGGTTACCTTTGTACTCTCCCCACGTTGGTTACCTTTGAACTCTCCCCACGTTGGCTACCTTTGAACTCTCCCCACGTTGGTTACCTTTGAACTCTCCCCACGTTGGCTACCTTGGAACTCTCCCCAGGTTGGTTACCTTTGAACTCTCCCCACGTTGGTTACCTTTGAACTCTCCCCACGTTGGTTTCCTTTGAACTCTCCCACATTGGTTACCTTTGAACTCTCCCCACGTTGAATACCTTTGAAATCTCCCCACGTTGGTTACCTTTGAACTCTTCCCACGTTGGCTACCTTTGAGCTCTCCCCCACGTTGGTTTCCTTTGAACTCTCCCACGTTGGCTACATTTGAACTCTCCCCACGTTGGCTACCTTTGAAATCTCCCCACGTTGGTTACCTTTGAACTCTTCCCACGTTGGCTACCTTTGAACTCTCCCCCACGTTGGCTACCTTTAAACTCTTCCCACGTTGGTTACCTTTGAACTCTCCCCACGTTGGCTACCTTTGAACTCTCCCCACGTTGGTTACCTTTGAACTCT
>JARBEQ010265771.1:0-10182 GCA_030265355.1 Tritonia tetraquetra
TATCATGATCCACAGAAATCCAGCCTCATAGTGCTGGCCCTACACTGTAATGGTAAAAGGGAACTGGATAAGAAAGATGATTAGTAGTGACAAGGTAACACAGCCAGTTAAAATATGATGAGAAATCTTTTCTTTTTTTTTTAAAATCCCAAATTGTGTCTATTGCTTATTTGGTTTGTTTTTTAAATTGTATTTTCACTTCAGAATTTGCCGGACACTCAGAAAAGGCTGAGAGAAATTCAAGCATTGAACTTCTCTTTTCACAAATTTCATCTCATAGAGATCATCACAGCTTTGGCAGATCTAGGAGATATTGAAACTGCAAAACAATATTTCACCAAACTGTGAGTAAGCAAGCCATTTGTTCACATGTTGTTTTTTTTACATTGTTGTTACACTTGGACCAGGATGTGAAGGCTGGTCTGAATGCTGAAAATTGGTTTCAATTCTTGATCATTTATGCACAGTTTATATTTATGGCCTCTGCTCGCTCTTTATGTGAGCATAATGCACCGTTTGCTATAGAATAGTGCATTTCTACACATCAAATTCCTTCAGCCACTGTCCTTCCATTAAAAAAGCGGGATATTTTTTAAATATTTTTTTTTGCTTTTTGACTTCTTGATTGTTTTTGATTGGGGGGGGGAGGGGGGGTGCTATCAACACAGAAAAGGTCTTTTTTTAGCCTGTATTTAAAAGGTTTCTTTTAGGAAGAAAATTGATTTTAACCACAATAATAGGGTACTGTGTTCTACAGGCAAGAGACATATGGACAGAGCTTTGTTGACACAGTCCCTCTGTCTATAGCTGTGAAACTAGCTGAGGCAGGAGATATCAACGGTACGTCTCTTTTTGTTTTGGCCTAATTGTAATTTATAGAAAAATAATGGTATTGACATTTTTTTCTACTAAGATATTATTATATGGTTGAAATTATGTTGATATGAAAATGTGTTTTAAAAGATTAAGACAGAAAGATGTAATATTGTAGGTTCAACTAAATCCTTTAAAAATAACACTTCCATGTTCATTTGGACATTTGGATCCAAATTGATAGAATGTTCAACTCCAAGGGTTATTATATCACATTCAAGTTTGATTTTGTGGTATTCTATATCATTCAAAGTGAAACAAATCCTAAAGTGTATATTGATTATAAAAGTCTCAAAACAGTCAAGCATGGCTGAACAAAGAGCTAGAAGTGCTGAAATTGATCAAAGGCTAGCCGGCGAAAGGGCCTGCGATTTCCATAACTCTCCATTGACACAATAAAAAGAATAGTTAGTTACACTTATAGAAGAGACCATTAGATAGTAAGCTAAAATTATACTCTGGCCAAACTTCTCAATTGTATTCTTAATTGTTTATTTGCTTGAGCAAACCCCATTAATACTGCAGAGCAGTGTTGGGGCCAACCCCAATTTCAGCCAAATTTCAGCTATATAAAAACTGGGAGAAAATTGCATTCTTAATTGAAATAATATAGAATATTAGTTGTACTTTGAATTTAGTTAAGGCCTCCTATTTGCCCACATTTGTCTGGCTCCTACCCATTGACCTGTCCAGCATGGATGTCCCCAGCTTAGATCCAGCTGGCTTAGGTCTCTGAGTCAGTGGAGCATGCAAGCGACACCACCACGTCAAGGTTTGGACAAAAGAATTGTTAGTTACTGACACCATACGCACTTATAAAATAGACCAATAGTTATTCAGCTATAATTATGCTCCGGCCAAACTTGTCAATTGTATTCTTAATTGTAATAATATATAATCTCTCTAAACTCTCTTTTTGAAAATAGGAGTATTAGAAATGATTGATGCTGCTAAACAATGTGAGGAGAGAAAACAGCCTGGCAAAGAATACATTAGGAGGAGCAAGATTACCTATCTGTTTAATGCAGTAAAGACGATGGAAGATGCAGAGGCTATTCATGAAGCTTTGGTGAAAGGAGGAAACTATTTAGTGGCTCGGGATGCAGAAGCTGTCCACTATCAATACATCAAGAAAGCATTAGAAAGGTACCTAAAAATGTTTTTGTTTACATTGTCTTGTGTAACTTTTTAAAAATTTGTTTTATTTGTTATCCGTAGTGCATATCACCACTGTGCAGTTTTGTGCCCAGTTCTATGTCCACCATTGCTCTACACAGAGTTGGAAAAATTTTGGACCAGATAGATAAGGCAAGCATTAAACCTTACACCGAAAGGTACTAAAAGGTTATTGATAAAGAAAGAAAGAGATAAGGCAAGCATGTGATCAGCCCACTGTGCTACAGCCTGGATGCCACAATGAGCGTCACATTTTTAGGTGTTGCCCAAGATTTGGCCATAACAATATTTACTGTTGTCTTGACGGTAAACCCCTCAGCAATAAGAAAACTGAACAGATTTTACCACATAAGGCGGTAACGTTTTGTGTCTCGAGTAAAAGAGATTGTGAAATAAAAATGATGGGGCGGGGAGTTGCGTGCAATCAGGCTGTCATTCCATATTTTAAACATTTCTAATCTATGCAGTTGCGGCAACCATACTGCTGATTTGATAGATAATCTAATAAAGGAATCTAGTAACACCGAATGGTTAACCAGTAAGTGGTAAAGAACGAGAACCAAAGGTCTCCAAAATATTATTTTTTTGTATCATTATTAATTTTTGCCAATTTGTTTCTAATGATAGTGATGACGATACAAAACTTCTGGAAAGACTGACAACATTACAAGATCATTACTGGGTTTTCCCATGTATGGACGTGGTGATAACCAAGTTCATAAAAAAACAAGACATTGAAGGTCTCAAAAAAGGTGAGGAAAATCTACTCTACTCTCCAATAGCTTGATTGCTAGTTTGTTTTAAGGACATTTTGCCTCTATGTCCATCTTAGGGCTGGCACAAACAATGTGGTGCCATACAAAGAGAACTGCATGAAAAAGAATAAAACATTAACCCTTTCAACTCTCACCTCGTTAGACTTAATTTTTCCCTCCACCTGAACCTCCAAAATTTGTAGCAGCATGCCTTGCACTGTACATTGATAGAACTGCATCAAATGATAGAGAAATGAATAAATATAACTATCTCATTATTTCATGATTAACTTTTGTCCCAGTGCAACTGTTCTGCTGTAAATAAAGGAGGATGTAATTGATTAGCAGCTGAATCGCCTGTAACAAATTGTTTACAAGTTGATCGCTTCATGATGAAAAACTTCACTAAAATTCACTGTTTGTAGGCTAACATTTTGGAGAGTGATGTTTACATCAAACGACTTGATACTTGACTCTGGTTTATGATGATAATGATATTGAATATTTGTATAGCGCCTAACTCCATCAAGATGCTCAAAGGCGCTTGACAATATCATCTTCTTTCTTTATCAATTGTATGTGATACACAAACTTTCGCCATTGATCCCTATTCAGTGACATCCTCTTTGCCTCTACAAGCCTCGATTCTCTCTTTTTTATTATTTCTGAAACTGCATCCTGCCATATTTTCTTTGGTTTACCTCTAGGTAGTTTTTCTTGCTGTTTACATTCTAGTATTTGTTTAGGATTTCTGCTATCTTTCATTTTGTTTATGTGTCCAAACCATCTTAATTGATTTTTAACTATTTTTATTTCCAGACTTTCAGTTTTTACTTCTTCCCTTATCCTAGTATGTCTAATTTTATCTCTCTTTGTTTTGCCTATTGATCTTCTTAGGAATTTCATTTCTGTTGCCTGTAGTTTGCTTTTATCTCTACTGTCTAACTGGACATTATCATAACGACGTAACAATACAGAGTGAAAACAAACAATTCATAGATTCACAGATACGAAGAAAGAAAGAGTTCAGTTTTTAAGGATTTTCTAAAAAGAATGAAAAGTTTCACAGATTCTAGTTTTGGCTGAGAGAAAATTCCAAACAACAGGAGCTGAGTATGTAAAAGCACAATCAGAAAGCTTCAATTTAGAGAGTTTGTTTCTAGAAACTGAAAATTGAAGGGGCAATTTGTTAAGTTTGTTTTAATTTTAATTTCCACGATTGTTAAGAATTACAAGCGATTTGTTCAGTATATAGCCATGTAATGGCACTTACTCTGTACATTGCGCTCAAAATGGATAATATCATTAATAGAACGATGTGATGTGTCATTTAAAAAAAAAAAATCACATTTTGTTATTTTTCAGTGATGGACCTTGCTGTGAATATTGTGGGAAAAGTAGTGTTCCACCATAAATTAGCTTGTAATTTTATTGGCTGTGACATGCCTTCAAAAGCTGCTTCCATTTTTCAGGTAGGTTCTATTTCTTATATATGCTTTTTTTTCATATGTTTAGAAAGGTATGTAGATTATTATTATTAGCTTAATTGTCATGTTATTCTCTTCAAATCCTTAAAGCTTCTAAAAAGTAAGAATGTGAAAAGGCTTGACACCTTTGTTATTTTTTGGGGGTTATTGATAAAGATGACATAGTGTTGTAATTTGTAATGAACTTTATACTCATATGGTCTCATTAGATTTGGACTTAAATAAATGTAGATTTATTGATGAGGGGCCATCGGTTGTGTAGCAGTAATGTATTCACTTAGTGTGCTAGTGTGCAGAAGGTCTTGGGTTTAAATCCCGATGGTGATGTGGGGATTTTTTTCATTTGGACTGTCTCTGAGTTTTTATGGCTCTGACCTTGTGGAATCAGGTCCTATGGGAGATAATCTTTTGATGTAACCTGCAATGAGTTGCCATAGGTGTAAACATTACACCTTTTTATTTATTGATATGTGATTATTACGATTTATAAGAAAACTTTCTTATTATTTATGTCACTCAATTTTCTTCCCCCAGAAATTGGATGACAAACTGAATCCCAGATTACTTGAAACTAGTTGTAATTATTTCATAAAAAACCAGCAGGTACAGCATCTTAATTAACCTCCTTTCATTATGGTTGTCAAACAAGGGACGTTCACTGAGTAGAAGCACTCATGAATTATCTTTCAAGACAATCTCAATTATTTATACCAACTTCACTCCAAAGGAATTTTTGCCATTTATAAGAGTTCCATTCACACCCCTGTTTTATTTTCCTTCTCTAAATCTATGTTAAATATGTTTATACAACAGCGACCTAACATTCTATTATTATAACCAGATTCCACTCTACTAGCAAGATGCCAAAGAAAGATTAATCAAAGGCTTTATATTATATGAAGAATGAATTCACAGTGGGTTGATCACCTGCTTGGCTTAATATCTTAATCCAGAGAAATCCAGCCTCATAGTGCTGGCCCTACACTGTAATGGTAAAAGGGAACTGGATAAGAAAGAATGAAGAATGAATGAAGAGGGCCTTTCGCGTTTCAGTGCTCCGACTGTGACGCCCTGGCTGCTTTTCTATTCTTTACTGTTAGTTCTTGCCAGTGTTTTCTGTCTTGCGCAATTGATCGTATGAAGACAAGATGTCCAAAACACTGGTAAATGATAATTTACGATGCTTATTTTATGAATTGCTTCCTACATGCTAAAAATGTCTTATATGCGCACTTATTTCTCCCCCACCTTTTCCTCTACACTATAACAGATAGAGCTATCTATGATGATTTCATTATTCCTTTTATAGTATTCAATTTCCCCTTTTTCCCCTTGTAAATTAGGTGAAACATGTTGAGTCTTTGGTGGAAATGGTTAAAACATTACCTGTCAGCAGAGCAGTCATGCTGAAAAAGCTTATAGATGCATATTGTGAGTACAATTGTATAAGCCCCAAACCGCCCTTGATGTATATCACTTCTACCTCTATCCTTTATTTACATTGCCATTGTTGTGATTATTTTATTTACAATAAAGATTGATTGTAGTCATCACATGATGTGTTGATATGCTGTTATATGTTATTGTAGTCATCACATAATGTGTTGATATGCTGTTATATGTTATTGTAGTCATCAGATGATGTGTTGATATGCTGTTATATGTTATTGTAGTCATCACATAATGTGTTGATATGCTGTTATATGTTATTGTAGTCATCAGATGATGTGTTGATATGCTGTTATATGTTATTGTAGTCATCACATAATGTGTTGATATGCTGTTATATGTTATTGTAGTCATCACATGATGTGTTGATATGCTGTTATGTTGAAAATACATGAGGAAAATTATAATCTTTTGTCAGAAGTATTGACAGTTTTTCCAAAGGAACACCCAGCACAAACATTTTAAGATTCTAGCCAAAATATAAATGATATATTTGAAAAAAAAACTTCTCCAAAGCGATTACACAATGCAGTGAAATGTGCATTCCTCCGCTTTTCTGACTTTTCTCATTGGTGGAGGTAGAACGTAATATGGCGGACGAAAATGCAGAATATTTCCCTTTTGGCTAGAACAATAGCGCCTATGATGTTGGTAAATCTACAAGAATTTCAAAATGAAGGTGAAAAAGATAGCGGGCAGTCTTTTCATATGAAAATGTATTTTTCCAACAAAGCCTAAGTAGAGGAGAAAACATTGACAAGAATGAACAATTAGTACATATTGTCATAGTCCATAGATTAGGTCCATATAAGCTTTGTCCTTTTCAATTTCCATGAAAGTAAAATGAATTGGATGACGATGTTGCCTGGATGCCTAATGATTTTATTTTATTCACTCCCTTTCTATTTCAGTGAGCGCGAAGGATCTGGTCAAAGCTGCTGATGTCTTACACACGTTTGACAATGAATGTCTCGTCCCCCACCAATCAAGCTTGGACTCTCTGGTCACATCATTTAGAAAAAAACAAATGGAGCAGCCAGAGATACTGAAGGCTTTCATGTCAAAGCGAGAAACACTTGATGAGGTATAGAGTGATGGCTTTCTTTCTTTCTTATCCAGTTCCCTGTTACAATTACAGTGTATAAATAGACTATTCAGTAGGACTGGAACGAAAATGTGAAAGCGCAAAAACCCTCATCTCACAACAGACGTAGAGAAGAAAATAAAGTGATTTGAATAGGTATAGCGCCTCCTCCCTCTTCTACGTGTATCTTTTTTTGTCGAATTGCAGTTACATGTAGACATATCATCTACTTGCAAAATATACGAATACTTAGAAATCAAAACAATATGAAAATGCTACTATAAAGCAGATTTACCCTGGATCTGATTTTGTTTCAATTGTTATTTTTTATATATTTATTCTGCAAATCTATTGCCGAACCAATTGAATAAATAAAATGTACATTCTTTGATGTGTTCTACTCATTTCAGGTCAAACCACAGGATCCAGAGAGTGTATTCGACTCCGACTCCTCTGACTCTTCCGACTCCTCTGAGTCTTCTGGTTCCTCCTCATCGGATTCAGATTCTGACGAGAACACCAAAGTAGAAATTGAAAGTGCAGAACAGCCTAGCTCTGATGACGCACCTGTCATAGACACTAAAACCCCTTAGGAGGAATTCTTTTTTTAGCTTTTACTGACACTCGCTACAACCTACCTTATTCGTCATTCGTGGGTCTTTTCCGACCCGGTAATGCACAAAGAGGGATAGGTCATGACTTACGTCACTCGCGCTACCCAAAAAATTCATTACAAAAAAATAATATGAGAAAACTGAGAAAACAACATTACACACAGGTCGAAAAATGATTGAAGCAAGCATATTGAGACTTTCAAGAGGATTTATTCATTCAAAGACATGACTGGATATGTACATGGGGTGGATCAGTTAGACCCACGAGTGTCGGTAAAGGTTAAGAAGAGAAGAAGAGAAAAAGAATGAATATCATTTGTATATCTCCCCCTATGTTATATTCTCATTTCTAGTTAATAATGAAACAGTGTTAATTATTGGTGGTGATACTGAAAATATTCACTCTGTGTGCGTTTAGTTGTACTGAAGGTATTCTTTTATTTTGTCATTTTTGTTATGTAATTTACTGTGATTCATTTGAGGTTTCTTGAGAGAATGAGTAAATTGATATATATAATGTAAATAGATTAACTCACTCACTACCAAGGCGGCACACAATGTAGGGCTCTGCTGATTAGCCGCTGACTTCCGGGGCCGCAACTATCTCAGACTCAACTTGACAAATTTTTTTCTCAACACCTGCTGCGTCATTGCCTTGAAACTCTCACATCAAGGGAAACAACCATTATACTACCCCTTGTAGCAAAAAAACAAATTAATTAGTTTATTTCCCTTTCGTAAACAATAGTTCTTTTGACCTGAAGTAAGAACGCCATTTGACTAAAATTACTGGGTTACTTGTCGTATTGCACTCAAACGTGTCTGCAAAATTGGATCAGATTCTTTTTTTGTGTGTTTTTTTTTTTACTGTATACATCCCCAGGGTTGGATCTAAATGAGTGAAATGAAGATGATAGTGATTCTGACCAAACTAGAACTAGAAAGGGGATTTAGCTCCCGATATGACCGATTGTGAAGATGAAATGACACCCGATTCTAGATCTAACCTAGCGAGCCACACAGACAGAGATAGGCTCTCTAACCCCAAACAACGTTCAACATTCAGTGTCAACACATTTTTACTCACATTCTACATATTGTAATGGGAATATCTATGACTTAGGTGATGCACAAACAATCGGACAAGACCTCAGGTAATGCACAAACAATCGGACATGACATCAACACCTAGTTGTCTAGACATGTCAACAACAACCATCCAATAACTGTGACGGTGACAGTGACAATATTACATTTTTTAAAAATATTGTGTCAATTTTTTACAGTGAAACTTGTTTATAATCTATATTTGGTGTTTCAGTTTGTAATTTATCATGTTTTTGTGACAAAAATTATTGAATGGGTTTATTGAAAAGATATTTTATCTACACCTTTTAAAAAAAAAATCGTACAAATTCCACCATTTAAACTATTCCAAAGTATTATATTGCAAAATAAAGTTCAAACATTTCAGTTTATTTCAAGGGAGTTTCATTAAGGTTTGTGTGATTTTTTTTAATGTCCAAAAACACAGGTAGGGAACGGCTTTGCAATCCAAAAATGGCCGGTACTGTAGTGAGTGAGTTAAAACTATATCTGAGTGTAAAGTATGCTAGAGGTGTATGAAATTGAAATGTGAAATACAATTATTGAGTGCTGAATAAAACAGTTATAGAGTCATACTATTATACAAACGTTATATGCTTTATTTGTTTCTACATTGAGTTTGAGATTATAAAAAAAAAAAATCAAACATTTGCTATCACTATCACTACCATCCCTTAGTTTTGATCTGATATGGGCCATGACTGGCAGCTTTGTTTTTGCAATTTTTTGGAGCCTTTCAGTGCAGGAATTGGGCATGCCGTAGAGAAGAGAGTTGCAGTAGTCTAGTCTAGTCTACTTGTGACAAGTAATTTATCAATAATTTTGTCGTATAGATATCCAAAAGATCCCTAATGCGGCTGATGTTTCTTATATGAACTTGTAAAGACTGACATTGTTTAGTAACATTATTTATTGACAGGAAGTCGTCGAAAAAAACCCCTAGATTTCTGACAGCAGATGTAATTCTAATAACAGAGCCATTCATATCGATTTAGTTGACGATTGGGTCTGTTCCAAATATACAAGATTGAAGTGTTTTGGTACAAGCAAAGTTTTGTGAGCTGGGGGAAAATGTAGTGAATGTGTATTAAAATTACTGCCCGACTGACTAATTCAGGTGTAAATTCCGCCCAGGGGTCCCAGTGGCGCAGAGGTACCTGGTTCGAATTCTGACAGTGACACAGTCACTCAGTCAGGTATTTTTCTCCTTGAAACTTGGGGAGTAAACCTATTAGCCACTACCCTGACTCAGGGTAGTGGCTAATAGGTTTTCACAGAGTTTCAAGGAAAATAGCGCGATTCTGGACACTCATTTCGTTGACGCAAGTCTGTCTTCACCCGTCCGTGCCATGGCAGATTTCCCATGGTGACCACGGGCGATGTCTGTGGAATCCACGGAAGAGTGGCAGCCCTGAGCCTGATCCTATTCAGGTAGGTGGGATCAAGAACCTAGTCCTATCGAAGACGGACGATAAACTCAGAGGTAGACAGATGATAAACTCGGAGGTCCCGTATAGTAAACGAAAGAAAGGGAGACTAAGAACAACCTGGAGACGGATTTATGTAACACGCCTTGCAGGCCGACGTGTGTGAAGTGTTCTCTTGTTCTTTGTGATATTTATGTGATACATTCTACG
>JARBEQ010265782.1:0-10181 GCA_030265355.1 Tritonia tetraquetra
TATATCTCTAACTAGCATCAGCAAGACATTGACTGTTTGTATCCAGCCTCTGATGCACGGCAAAGTGTCATAGAAATAACACAACGCCATCAAACTGTAAACAAAAACATTGCGAGAGTGTTAGCGTCAGTGTTTTACCGCGCGCAGACAGCAGACGGCAATAGTGTTAGCACGGACGCGAAATGGCCCAAACGAGGCATCTCGGTATAGAGTATTTCTGGTACAGCAGACGAAAGTAGGCCAAATGAATACTCTGTCACGTTTTCTTGGATTGTATCTCACTGAGACTCTCAGTGAGAGTCATTATTATCTCCTAGCTACAGTCACTCCTATGCTACACACTTCACTATTTACTATACTATCTAGATAGACGATAGGTAAATATATATCTAAATTCTAAATATAATATATTCTAATAAGTAATCTAAGTGTACACTACACTACAATATATGAACGAGGCTGGCGTCGGACACAAGCTACGTGAGCAATCTAAAGTGACGCCTTTTAAGGCGAAAAAATAAAAATGTTGTATATTATAATAACATTCACAACATCTCACAACATACGATTGAACGAATCATTGTAAAGCGCCTCTGAGCATCACTGATGGATACCGGCGCTATATAAATAATTGTTTATTATTATTATTATTATATCATACCGGTAAAGAAGGTGCCATCTTCTCTCAGCTGTTTACTGTTTACCTCGCAACAACTGTTTTAGTTTTCCTCCCAAAAAAGATTTCAGAAGACCACGTAAAAATCGTGACGTTAAAAAAAGTGTAAACGAATGAAAGAAATCGAAAGTAGGTTGCAAGACAACTTGATAACTTGATGAACCTGAAACACGAGAATTTTTACATTCACAGTTTATCTCTAAATGTCTTCAGTTTCAAATATAGATTATAAGATACAGCTACTTTATATGAAAAATATGCCGCAGATCAGTGATTACCTAAGGTCTTTCTGAGTCGTAATTTGGACCGGTTCGCCGATTGTTGTTGTTTTCAGAATTGTTTTCCAATGAATGATCATGAACATGGATGTTATTTGTTTGATTGAGCCCCATTAATACCACAGAGCATGAACATGGATGATTAAATCCAAATCTGAAATTGTTATTATTTGTATGGGCATACAGGCGATTTGTGCCCTTTTCTAACTAAAAGTATTGAAGAGAATTTGATGGGACAAAAAAAGGGATGATCTTGCAGTGTCTTTGCCTCCTTTGAATCATCCATTTTTACTTGTAAAAATATCTTCTGAACAATGTCATCAATTATCTACCCATATTTTTTTATGTATCATAACTAATGGGATCATGAGTCAATGCTTGTTTGGCACTCCTTTGAATTAAGATGATTTTGATTTTATTCATTTTCAGACATTGTTGTTTTGGTGCGTCATGAGAAAACAAATTTGATTCTACAGAATGGATGACAAAGAGCAAAAACAACTCTTAAGAAATGAGTGAGTTTTTAGATTTTCTAAACAGTAGGCCACTTAATTTTCTGTTCATTTCTGTGTCCATATTAAAAAGAGACATTTTCAAAAGTGTTGTTGAGGAATTAGAATTTGAGATGAACTTCTGTGGGAATTACCGATTTGATATTTACTATTCATGGTATAATTTGAAATTCCTTGAGATCATGTTTTTTATTGTTATAAATGTATTCTGTTCTGAACAGGAGAGAGTCTTCCAATGGCAAAGATTGTTTCTTCAGTGAATCAACATTTCTACGAGTGATGGGTCCCGGCCCGTCTTTAGAGGAGCGCCTTCATCAACTGGCCTCACGGCCCAAGACTCAGGAGCTAAAGAAAAAAATAAAAGTTCAAATCGACAGAAGCATTTTTAAGTCCCCCCTGAAAGATGAAGATGGAAAGTCTCAGAAAATCTTTTCACAAAGAATTGATATAGGCAATAGTGATGAATCTCTCTCAGGAAATTCTTCTTCCGTTAAAAGGCAAATATTTTCAGAAGGAAACGAAACTCCTGGTAATGTAGAATTGAATAGTATATCTTGGAAGGAGAGTTCTAGCATTGAAGAAATATCTAACAAGAAAGCTGATGATAATGAAATTGTAAATGATACTACAAAGCAAAATGATGCTTCAAAATCAAATCTTACTCATGTTGAGAGGGAAGTCATCGTTGGAAATACAAGGTCACCTGAGGGAGACAGGACGTCATTACAAATAGCGAGTCTTGAGAATCAGTCGAAAGGAGGAGAAAGTTCAGAGGTAATTGATGTTTTGTTTTGCTTCATATTTTTTTAAAAGATTTAAGTTGTTTTTCAAAAAGTTTCTTTCATATGTTGACAGTTTTATTTAAAAGTTATAAGTGTGCGCCCTTTCAACAATGGAAGATCATTTCAGTAGAGAGACCTCCTGTTTATCATACATCTCCGATAGAAATTGAACCTGCACAGTTAGAAAAAAGTTCTCTAAACTTTTTGTCTTGGTGGGATTCGAAATGCAGCCCTCCTAATCCATAGGGGAGTGCTCTACCCTGCACCAAAGTGGATTCTATGAGTATTTTTTATATATATGTAGGACTACTTTCTGAAATAATGTGATGTCATTCACTCAGTAATACGACAACACTACAGGTTTTACATAGATATACTCATGATCAAAAAAAAGTTGACACTTCACTCAATAAAACAGGTGTAATTCAAATAAAAATAATGAAAATTACTGTCTATTCACATATGTTGGTGTTTGGTCAATTTGTGTAAGTTAAATTGTAAAGGGGCCTGCTGATGACAGAGTCTTAGTGGAGGCCGCTGAATTTGTCGGCGCACTTTGATGGTGGCGTTTCGAAGTCGACGACAAACTGTGGTTTTAGATAGGGCGGTGACTAGGTAAAGGATTGTGCTTTATGGGTAGCCATTTTAAAACTTTTGCGTAAGTTGAACAAGCAAATATATCGGCCTTCAACAAGGGCCATAATCCGGGATGGTCCACAATGGTTTCTAAGGCAAGATAACCTGCCAGTAAAATGTAAACTGTTTGCCTTGTCAATTCAAATAGCCTCGAAGCTGTGCTGACTGAATTTCCAGCGATAAGATGACCCAAAGCATGCGTCCGTTTTTTAAAAGTAAGGCGAGGCATAGTAAAATTCTGACTAAAATTGAACTTTAACTTTAACTTGGTTTTATGTTGAAATTTGTCAAACATTTACTCAAAGTTGAAATTTTTATTTTACACACATCCTGCAGATCATTCTTTGTAATTAGTTCAAAACAGCATATGCATACCGTGGTGATCAATGCCAAAACTGTGTTATATAATCACGATGAATACACTCACAAAAACTCATGTAAACAGTTTTATGATATGTTAACACATTATTACAAATATGTAAAATGTATCAACTTTCTTTTGATCGTGAGTATACACATGTTTATAGAATAACTCCCCATTTCTGTAACTAGACATTACAAATTTTACAGAAATCTGTTTTAACACTAAGAGATTGCACCAGGAATATGTTTTTTTTATTGATGGTTCCGGTCCTGGACATCCTCATATAACATTCTCAGCTTTTAACATTGATTCTAATTTTGTGTAATTCTTTTTAAAGGTAATATCTGACACAAGGAATATTATCAGTGAAAAAGAGGCCCTCCCTGATAGAGATGAAGAAGAACTTTGTTGTCTGGTAATGCCAAACTCTTCAGATGAGGATAGTGACGGTGAAGATGCCACTCAGCTCAATGGGACAGTAAGAGTTATAAGAATAGGAATATTATATTCATAATTTACACATGTGTTGCCCTATTAACCAATCTCATGTTTTCATTTGATGACGTCTGGGATTTCTCCTCTATCTATCCCCTTATATTGTATTATATGCTTCTTCCCAATATGTGAATTATTATAATGAAAGGAAAAATTTCTTTGTGGTTTCTTAGCGCAGTGAACATTGCCTTCAATTTTTACTCACCTGAAAAAGACAGTTTTGATGCTCTAAACAATGTATTTTAGATTCAAAAGCTATATATATATACTCTTTGACTAAAATAAACTTTTATCAATATCAACTGAATAGAAACATTTTGGTTTGTATAAAAGAAGTCTTAGTGCAACTCACAAGAAACAATCATGACATGCTCTACTTTGAAACAGCTTGTAAAGGTGGCTTTATTTTACTGGAAAAATTATAGATTCATTTTTGTTTTAATTTTTTTTTGGGTGTGATCCATTGACTAATTAACTTACAGCTGACAGATGGAGGTGCTTCTGGTAGGGTCTCTCATTTGTTTCTCATTGATTTAACTCATCCTGTTGTCTGGACTGTTTCCAGCACTCCATGATCATTATTGTGACAATACTCATCTCCAACAAACAAATAATTAACTGACTTACATTTACTTGCTTGCTTGTTATCTAGATCATTTATTTATGAATGTGAATTATAAGTTAGGTATGTCGTCTCCATTGGTATTGTGCCTGATTCAGGCCTTGGCTAACTTTGAGTTTAGAGTTAGACGTTTCCAAGCCACCCCATCTCGTATTTTATCGCTGCAGTCTTACCAACGATTGTCAACAATAGGGTAAACTGAGGTCAATATGAGAGTGATGTCTCTTTGTTTGCTTATGTTTGATTAAAAATACTTTGCGCTCCCTTCTATTAAAATCAGAAAATTCTGAAAATGCTGTGATTAGCATTTGAGTGTAAAAACAAGCACATCTATCCGAGGGAAACAACTCTTAAAGTGTCCTCACTCATTATATAGTGAAAAACACTCAGTTGTTTATCTTATTTTTGACAATGGTTGACCTCTCTGTCTCATTGGTCTCACCTATAGTATGCTATGTATTGAATACAAAATAGTTGATAGAATGTAACAAAGTGTATGATCTTTTAGAACTTCATTGCAATTTTTAAATTATTTTTCCAGGAAAAGTCATCATTAATGATTTCATCCATTGAAAAGAACACCAGTGTTTTGACCAAGACAGCCGTCAGTGCCAAGGAGGAGGTGGAGGAAACTTTTTGCCTGGTCATGCCAAATATTTCCTCTGACGAACAGAGTAGCAAGGAAGATGCGACTAATCCCTACAAACTATACACACTGAATTCCCCTACAGAAAAAAGATTTTCAGTGCAAGTCTCTTCAAAAAGTCAGGCCAGTGAAATTAACGAATTAAAAAACTCTGCACCACAATCTGAAAGTTTGATTAAAATTGAACCAGCGAGCGTAACAAATGAACGAACCGTAAAGACAGAAGGCACCACGTCTGTAGATGTATTTGCGTTGAGTGGAAATAACCCATCGGAGAATGTGAAGAGGGAGACGTCTTGTAATGCAAACATTGTTGGCAGCAGTTTTGGTGGTGCGGTAAAAGATCAAGCCATGGTGTCTGGGCCGTCAAATGTGAACAAAAATCTGGAAAAGGGTAAAATGTGAGTGAACTGTCAAAAGTGAAATTATGCTAAAATTATATATTTGATGCTTTGTAACATTGAAAAGTTGTACATCAAAGATGGTTGTTTCCTTGTGCAAGAAACTTTACTTTGACTGCTTCACTCGACCCAGGTGTAGAAAAGAGTGCTAATTCTCAAACTGATAATTACTGCAATAGACCAGACTCCTATTTATAAAGTGATGTTTGCATCAAGCTAACAAAACTGGGTTAAGCGATATCCCCATGAGTCTAAAGCTGTTAAGGGCATACTTCTTTTATTTTGCTTGTGAGATGGTAAAGTTTCAATCTAAATCGAGGATATTTTCTACTCTCCTTTCAAAGTTTTGATTAAAACTCTGGGCGGTTGAAATGCTGCCTGTTTGAATTTTGTTTCTTTGTGTTTCCTTTTTTAAGTTTCCGGGATGAAAGATCAAAATTGAACAAAAAACAACATAAGAGATACATCCAACTGTACAAGAGATACGTGTGTCCCATGATGAAAGGAAATAGGAAGGATACATACACAGAGGCAGAACTGAAAGATCTTGTTGCACTGCAGGTACGTGAATTGTTAACCCTTTGAATCATATCTGAAAATCTACAGTTTTATATCGAGAGTTTTATATACATGCTGAACAAGATATAGATGACAAGGCAATCTTTTTTTTTCTTCTTTTTTTTCCTTCTTTTTCCCCTTGTCCATTTCTATACTATTTGACACAGTTTGGTTAGTGTGAACAAAGATGTAGAAGCATTTTTTATAAACAAGATCATAAATCATAGATTATTTGTAAGTGATTAGGTAACATAACAAAGCAAAAAATCTTTTGACTTTGTTTGAAATTAGATTAGTGTCTCAATTTTTGGAGAAAAGAAAACAAAAATTTAGATTCTCCCACAGGTTGGGCATGAAATTTCTGTCACTGAGTTTTAGAAAGTGAGCTGTGTGTAGTAAAAGATTTTCGTCTTATGTAAACCAGTTTCGTTATCTGATAAAGTGAGATTTTGCCTGAGTTATTTACACAAGGAGTTGCTGTTGGCAAGTGCGGCTTTTGATTTTCATTGTTTTGTATAACGTCCCTGAGTGGTAGAACCTCCCAGTTTTTATCAATAGCCAGGGGGTACTCACAAGGGCTGCAATAATTTGTTTAATGGCTCGTCTTTGATTAATACTCATCCCCTAAGAGCCAGTTTCGCCTATTATAATTTTTGCCGTGGACATTTGCATTCACTCCATTGGAAAGGTATTTTTATCCCCCCCCCCCCCCCCCCCCCTCATTTTATGAGGGTCTTAGCTAATTATTACATTTCGTTTTTAAATTATTCAAACTTTTGTTACAGTCTTGAATCGCGTATCATGAGATACATGATTTGGGAATCTATTGTTAAGCGCCATAAAAGCTCTGAGAAATCCCTAATAATAAGAGCCAGATTCAGGTATCACTCTTACATGTTTTTAATTCTATGCATACCCTGATTGGTGAATTCAGTTTTTTGTCTCTCCTGTAAAATCTGTAAAAAACATGATACGCGGAACTGGCTCTTGGAGATGATTTACTACTTTTCTTCTCTATGACTATTTTTGTGTCATTATCAAATGGTTCTCTTTTACTGATAACTATCAGGTTCTAGCTGATACGACATTTTTATTTACTATTTACTATTTAAATTTTGTATTGATTGTGCATAGGAACTTCAGCAGAAAGTCTCACAAGAGCAGGTGGAATATCAAGAATATCTGAAACAAAAAGCTCTGAGAAATCCCAACGCTTACAACTTTCTACAAAATGTATCAAGATTTTATTCACATGTAAGTATGAGATGGTATGAAATAACTTGATGTTATACCATGGGCATTAGTGACGTACAGTAAAAAAAACACCATCAAATAACTTTACACTGTTATTTCACATGTGAAAAGATTCCTACCCAGTTCACAAGAAGTCCACTTGACCCTTGACACATTTTGTCGTCTGATAATCCAATATTCACTGTGATTTGTACCTCCATCATTAAAACAACTTCACCCACTAGTTGTCAGCATCTATCTGACAGAAATGAGCTTCAATTTATTTCTTCCACTGAAGAGGAAGTAAACATTTTCATCCGTGAACGGCAAATGAGAACACAGCTAAGAAAATTGCAGTGGACATGAAAACCCTCATACAATGAATGTAAACATAGCTTCTGCGCATGTATAAAGTCTAGCAATTGAAACTCGAACTGTGAATTTAGATGTTGATTTTGAACCTTTTTTCAGTTTTTTTAAAGCATGCTTTGTGAAATGAGGCCTGAATTGGCTGGATCCTCCAAAGAGAATCTGCACAAACTGTCTCTGTCCACAGCCTTCGTGATACACATCTGTCGCAAGCACACACCAGCACACGGGCCACAGATCAGCTGATTACTGATTGGAACACTCGAAGAAAAACATTGCTTTTTCAATTGTGTGTATGTATTAGGGAAATGAGAGTACTTTGTGTGTATGTATTGGGGAAATGAGAGTACTTTGTGTGTATGTATTGGGGAAATGAGAGTACTTTGTGTGTATATATTGGGGAAATGAGAGTACTTTGTGTGTATATATTGGGGAAATGAGAGTACTTTGTGTGTATGTATTGGGGAAATGAGAGTACTTTGTGTGTATATATTGGGGAAATGAGAGTACTTTGCATGTGACTGTGTCATCACAAAAAAAGTGACCGTAGAGCCTTGAGTTTCAAGTTCTTCATGGTGATTGGTCTGACTATACAGTGGACTACGTTGAAGTTGCTTGACTTGATAATGTCCTGTGATCATTTTTTCCTTTCTTCACTGACCTCTGTGAAGGTCTACCTAACGGGTTGTGTTGAACTCTTCCCAAAACAATAAGCTACATGTAGTTACATAATATATCGGCGTTGTATTCCGTATCCTACAGACTCGCTACAACAGCTACCACAGGCCCAGAAATTATATCAGGAATTTTGAAGTGGATGGCTTCATGAATATCCCTCTCATTTTGGAGGACAAAGATGCTTCAGCAATGATGAACTTCAGGAAAACTGTGTTGAAACTTGTAAGTTGTTTTCTCCTAGCAACCGTCCATTGTACTGTAGTCACCACCCAAGGGCACAGTGGTTGGGAGGCAGCTTCACTCATTGCTTTTAGTATTAGCAAAGATAATCAACAATAGATAGTCAACTCAATGAATTTTACTGAGGCCGCATGAGAGTGATGTCCCTTTTTTTAGCTAGTGTTCCCAGACTTCTCTTATTGTTTTGGTTTGTTCAATACTCGATACAAAATGGCCTGGTCGTAATGCATTCAAAAATGTTGCACCAAAATCATCAAATGCTATGGCACAACTATCCTATCGAAGATGGACTATAAATCGGAGGTCCTGCCTTTGATATATGACCTCTAATGTGTTGTCAAGGGTGTAAAACTAACAAGTTTAAACTTTGGAGTCTTCCAACTTCTTCTCATTCTTCCTCTTTTTCTGGTTATTCTCCTTGTCCTCCTCATCCTCCTTGTTGCTGCTGCTGTTATTGCAGTTGTTGTTGCAGTCGTCAATTTTGTTCTGATTTTGTCCAATTGTGTTACTTGTTCTTTAGGGTCATTCTGCCAAGGTCACACTCCCTGATGTGAAGGACGGGGCCAATCCAGTGCCAATCAAAATGGATGCAAGAGCCATCAATGCTTGGTTCCCCTCCTCCAACAGAGACAGGAAGACTAATGACAGTGTGGACCATAAGGTCGGCCTTTCATTATTTTGACTAACTTACAAAATACTTTTTTATGATAGTGCATTTTTTTAAAACCTTGTAAGCCCGGTTTTTAGAAAAGTTGACACTGGTATATTATATCTCTTCTTATTCTACTGTTATTTTCTTTCTTTCTTATCCTGTTCCCTGTTACCATTACAGTGTAGGTCCTGATCTATGAGGTGGATTTACTGTGGATCAAGATATTAGGCTAAGCAGATGATCAGCCCACCTTGACTTTTTTGTGGTAGGAATTGATTTTGCCCGGACAGTGACCTTTTGGCCTACTCTTCTCGATTTCCAACTGCCACGGGTTCTTTATCGTGCACAACTTGCACATGGGACCTCCCAATTCATCGTCCGTCTCCGATAGGACTAGGTTCTTGATCCACCTACCTTCATAGGATCAGGGGAGTGGCAAATAGGTTTATACCGAGTCTTATGAAGAAAAACAACAGCTGTTGTAACTGGGATTCAAAGCCGGTACCCGTGTGATTTGACCAGTAAAAGATCTCTGTATGCCTGGGAAGAATTAGCCGTATTTATCTACCAGAGATCAATTCTCACCATTTTTTTGTTTCCAGATGATAAGTGCTGATAGCAATGCTATGAAATTGGCCGAACAAGAAGGAGTGGACGTTGTCATGTCGTCCAGTTCCATGAAATGTTTGATGGACAATCACGCCTCGGACATTATGCGTGCTTGGGACATCCCTGTCACTGTTAAATCCAATGACTCTGCCAGTGAGTAGAAAACAGTGCTCATCTTATTCAGTTGTTAGTCATGTCCCCCTTTTCGACAAAACATACAGACCTAAGTTTTTCATTCCGTATTGTGGGACGGCCTATCCAGATTTGGATGTAAGGAGTATTGGTTTATAGGTCAAATCATATTGAGAGGCCATTAAGTGGTTTGTGGGTCAAATCACATTAATGATAATAGATCTTTCTTCTTTCTTATCCAATTCCCTTTTACCATTACAGTGTAGGGCCAGCACTATGAGGCTGGGTTTCTCTGGAT
>JARBEQ010265793.1:0-10181 GCA_030265355.1 Tritonia tetraquetra
AGAAGAAGAAGAAGAAGAAGAAGAAGAAGAAGAAGAAGAAGAAGAAGAAGAAGAAGAAGAAGAAGAAGAAGAAGGAGCATGAGGAGAAGGAAAAAAAATAAGTAGAGGCAAGTTCTGTCCTTCCACTGCCCAAGGGTTTATAATCATCGTAATTAAAAAACAAACAAAAAACCAGCAAAGATTATCTTTCTCTATTACTATTACATTTTATACTCTTTGGTATATAGATTGCTCTTGCTCTTTCAATAGTATTGATATCCGAATTATAGAGGAGTGTATGGCTACCTAGATTCTCTATTCTTTTTAGTTTCTGTTATTCCTAAAATACCTATTTTATACTTGTTGACTTCATTTCCTAACTCTATTTCTTTACCCCCAATGGATCTAGTATTCCATGTTCCGGTGTTTATATTGCTTTCCCATGCATGAATCGTCGCCGCGTAATTAATCATTGAGTCGGGCATACGCCTATTTCTTTGAATCCATTTGTTTCGGACAAGTAGATTACCCCACTGTTCCCTAGATAAGTGGTGGGGCTGCCACCTCAGGGCCCCTTACCATGCCCAGTGACCTCTTGGTCTGGATCTTCATTTGAGGCCTTCCCAATTTCCGGCGCTATTTTAAATGAATTATTATTATCATTATTATTATCATCATATGGTTGTACCTGTTTGGTATAACCCTCAAAGTAATTATACCACTCAAGCCTCCCCACCACAATGTGGGTCACTAAGGAGAGGATGGAAAGATCCAACATAGAAATATTATGAATTAATGAGAGTGAGAGCAGATGGAATGGCTCATGCAAATCACCACTTACTACACAGAGGTGGACCATCCTGTACTCAGGCAGGGATGACGAAAGCGCCGAACAAATCATGTCACCTTGATGCAGTGCCAACATGTCACCTTGATGCAGTGCCAACGTGGATTATGAAAGCAAGCATCAATGAAAGTGCTCCTTCCGTTTCATCCATTGTTAACCATTCCATCACACATGCTGATTTTCCATGTACTTTTAAAGAAGCTCATGTAAAACCATTGTTAAAGAAACATAACCTTGACTGAAAAATTATCGACCTATGTCAAACTTGAATTTTATTTCCAAAATAATCGAAAAACTGGTGGTTAGGAGACTTCAGGAACACATAGGTGACCACAATCTCAGCATCAAGAATCAGTCTGCATACAGATCTGGTCACAGCACAGAAACTGCACTGCTACGAGTCCACAATGACATAATTAACTACCTCAACAAGAATGAAAACGTTGTCTTACTCCTTCTAGATCTCAGTGCTGCATTCGACACTGCAGATCACGAGATATTGCTTTACAGAATAGCCCTCGATTGGTTTTCGAGCTACTTAACCAACGGCACAGAGAATTAATTAACGGCAACTCCTCATCCCTCACCGCCCTAAAATTCGGTGTTCCACAAGGGTCAGTCCTCTGTCCGTTTTTGTTCAAGATCTACACAGCCACCCTCAGCGACATTCTGCAGATGATACTCAGCTGTACTCGCCACTGTCAACAAATTCGCAGCTGTTAACAATGGAGGCCATCACACGCTGTGTACACGATATCAAATCATGGATGACCAACAACAGATTAAAGTTAAACGATGACAAAACAGAATGCATTGTATTTAGTAAAAATAGAACTAGGCATAGCATTATAGATAATATAACAACAATGTAATCATCTCTCTCAGCAAAAACTAGAAATTGTAAAACTTTCCTACTTTTAGAAAATCCTTAAAAACTTCAACTCTTTCTTTCTTCGTATTTGTAAATCCATTAAATGTTTTTTTTCACTCGATATTGTTACGCCGTAATGACATTGTCTAGCGCCTTTTGGAATAAGGCGCTATACAAATATTCATTATTATTATTATTATTAAAACACACATTTTATCCTTAAATGACTGATGAATTACATGTGATGAAGAAAAAAAACTTATAAAGGAAAGAATAAAATGCTCTACACAATTGCATTTACAATGTAATTTTGCTTTTATTTGCGGTATGTCTCAGGTGACAGCATGAAGAATGAAAGAAATGACCATATGATTGCAATGGATGGGGTAGCAATTATATTAGTAGTATCAGTAATAGTACAAGTACAAGTAGTCAGAGTAAAAGTAGTATGAAATAATCCAACATAATTTTGACAATTTTTAAAAGTAATGATAATAAATAATATTAATAATAATATAAATAATAATAATATTAATAATAATATAAATAATAATAATATTAATAATAATAATAATAATTGTTTTGTTTTATTTTGTTATCCATGCCGCATAATACCACTAAGCAGTGTTGCGGCCAGCAAAGAGCTGGAAAAACGTTGGATCAGGTATTAAGGCAAGCAGGTGATCAGCCCACTGTGCAATAACAATATGATAATAATAATTAAGTTTGAAGCGGTGACAACAAACTATCAGTACCGGTAATGGCATTAGATTAGAACACTTCACTATAACTTTACAGAATATTAGACAGACCCATTAGACCTATGGGTGATAAGGAGGCAAGCTCATACAGTTCAAGGAGAGAAGAGAGACCAACAACAAAATCTGCTGTAAGAAATAATCCCCCCCCCCAAAAAAAAATGTTAGTCATCATTATTTTGTCAACATTGAAAGAAAATATTTAATCTTTCTGACTGATCAGTTGATATCATCACTATTTTGTCACATTATTGACGAATTATTATCATTATCATTATCACCAATCATCATTATCTTTCTCACTATTGAGAATAATAATAAATATCATAATTAATTACACAAATAGTTAATGCCGGGTCACTTATTGGTTCTATCCTCCTCTCCAGCCCACCCTATAATACGATAACAACATGCTTAACTTGTACATTATACAGTCGACTACCCTTAAGCTGATGTTGGGGGAGTGGGAAAAAATCAACACATCCAAAGTTCAACATAACCGTTGTACTTCACCAAGGTCACATATGTTTGTTTGTTTGTTGCTGTTTTAGGGCTCTATCGACACAGAAAGGTCACATAGGTGCTTGTTCTAAAGAAAAAAAATCAATACAACCAAAGATCAACTGAGGCAACTTAAACTTGGTAGCGTAGTCCACTGTACCACTAACCAAATGTCGGACCTGTAAATGACCATTTCCAAAATTGTCTGAACTTTTCATCAGACAGCAGAAATGGTAGAATCTTTTTGGGAGGGGTCTGAAATCAGACATTTGTCTGAACATTTTACAGGTCTGAAATGTCTTGTGGGCTTTTCGGTAACAAGCAGTAATTAACAAAATAACAAGTTTTGAAAGAAAAAGAACAAACAATAATCAATTGCTCCCTAACGTAGTTGTGAGTTAATAAGTTGTTGTGAATGTCACTCGGAGAAAGAGGAGGAGGAGGAGGAGGAGGAGGAAGGGGTGAGGGGGAAAAGGGGGTGAAGAGGAGGTATCAAAGGTTTATTTTTCTTAATTGCTAAATAAACCAAAAAAAAAACCTAAAAAAAGTAATTGAACATAATTAATAATTTGAACACTGAAAATTCAGCAGCAATACACAGGCATATATCAATGTTATATCATTACAAAAATCCCATACAGACGTATTGGTTTAAATATCTTAACGATGTATTGTCTGTCCACTACAATGAAAGCCAGGGACATATCATCATACAAATATAATCATCATCATTATTATACTGCGTATTATCATTGCTAAATTCTTTAAAAGATTATATATATATATATAATATATAATGTAGAGTAAATTACAATAGATTACAACGAATTGGCTACAAGATATATCTTAACTGTACTATTTACACATCATGGACTGAATTGGATATTACATCATACACACACACACACACACTACTATACACACATGCAGCCAAAAGTTGGTTTTTTTTTTAAAGAGGAGGGGGGGGACCTCCTCACAGGCAATAAGCAAGGAAATCACTATCTGAACAAAAAAAATCCTCAACCTAGAGTTAGAGTGTGTTACAACCTAACGTCACAGACATGAATATATTTAGATGATACCTCACAAGTTTGAAACTTTCTTGCTTTCTTTATTAAGAGACAAGATAGAAAACATTGAACGAGGGGGGAAGGAGCAACTGAAGCTCGACTAAATCAGGGAGTCTAAATAGTCATTTCTACTGGGATTGCACTTCAGTAATGATTGGTTAAAATCCACGGTTAACAATGGCAAGAAATAAACATCAAATGCCAATAACATTGAAAGAAGAACGCTTTTGATCAGCATTCCCCACAATACTTTTCCTACATATCTTATTAACTATTAGTCACTGATGTTGCCATCAGCACTTGAATTTACAGTACTCATTTTGTGGATACATTCCAATCCATTCAACACTGCTCCGATATAGTCATAGAAGGATTTCTCCAGTGGCATCTCAAATCCTGGTATCATTTTCCTCTTCAAAATGCATATCAAAATATCTCATTTGTTTGCAAGAGGATAACTGTATAACTTAATATAACAGTGACCATGGTCTTGTCAAACCCTATCATCATTATATCCTGATTTGACTGTAAATATCGAACCCACAAATAATACTGTTAACTAATCGTTGCGGACATTCGAAAAGTATTAAATGTGGGCCATGATGATATTATACTCCTTTATCTCTTTCACCAGTTAAGGACAATCAACAAATGACTGGGGTAGAACTTTATCATACTCTACATAAAAAAGAGTGAGAAAGCACCAAATATCTACACAGCAGTCAGCTTGAGATAAACCCTTAGGGACCAGACAAAATGTTTTATCTTAAGCAAGGTTCATCTTATCCAGATATGAATGAATAGTAAGAAATAAAATGGAGACTGGGTTCAGGGTTTATCTACTGAAGGGAGAGGTTATCTTGAGTGGACTGTCCTATAGTTGGAAATTTTCTATTCCTGTTGGATTGCAGATAATATTAAAATGAAGAATGATAGCAACAGTTTTGACTACGGAGGCCCTGAGATCAATGAATCACATCATCTTTTTCTTATCATTTCCAAGAGTAGAATGAATGAGTTCCGAGATGTTTCAGTACACAAAGATTATTCCAGTCCACCCATACAGGACTAATACAAATTACTACTTAATAATATCATTGCTACAGTACTTTTAGGCATGACTTTTCTCTAGGACTCACCACTCACTACAGGGTTTATAGATTAAACAGGAGTGACAGCACTTGGTTGTCTTCTGTGATAGGAAGGAATGACAGATATGATAAAAGACAGAGATATAAGAGAGAGAGAGAGAGAGAGAGAGATGGAAACTAAAGAGAGACAGAGACAGAAAAAACAATACGACAAAGAAAGAAGCAAAGAGATCATTTGAAAGAGAGAGAGAGAAAGAGACACACAAAGGAGACAACACAGAAAGAAAGAGAGCCAAGTGGGAATAGGAAATAGAGAGATTTACAACGCACCCCTTTCATAAGTACTGTGTCTGGAGTTCTCATTAAAACAGAGACTTTTGGCAATAGTTATTCCACCTGCATGATGCTCTTTCAACAAACCTTTCTTTCTTTGTCAGTTCATGTTATACCTTTTGCTATCCATGGTTTAAACAAACTGCCATATTACCCTTTTTGGGGGGAGCCGAACCCAAAGAGAAAAACCCAAATACAATGCTTCAATATGTGAATCTGGCAGGGATAACACTTTTGGCAATACGGGTTGAAAAAGGGAGGTTGAATTGTTACATCATACCAAGGACAGAAGGCACACGAACTGCAAATGAACGGAGACCTTTCAATATAAGTTGCTAGAGTGCCACAGATCCCTCCCAGATCTACTATTAATCATTGACTACTATAGTCCATTCACAAACTTGTAGACACAAAAATCAGGGTGTATCTCAATAACTGTCTGTTACATTTTAATAATGAAACTTGGCATGATGATTTTGACAAATAAATATTTTTTTTCTCATTGAAATGCATACTCATTAACGATTTCACTTATTTACGCTATACAAAGATCACCAAGCATGCCCAGTCCCCAAAATTCAGAGTTTTACAGTATTTTAGAAAAATTGGTTATCGTCCTGTGTTTTTCACATGTGGGAAGTGAGTTGTTTTCACGCCTAGTGAAAGGCCCAGTGGCATTCAACTCTTAAGCTGAGATTTGACTGACTGACAGTGAAAGCGAGCGAAGCTGTACGGGACAAACAAAAGAAAAACAAAAGCAAAGATGTGACTAGCCACACTGACAGCCACACCCGCTTCTATGTTTTATGTCATTACCGTAAATCATCTAATGTGAAAAATATCAGAGGAACTCGCCACTGTGAAAGAACAGCAAAATCCTTACAGTCGAAACAAATCTAAGACTGCATGCAAAATCTCACCGAAATAAGTGTATCCACAAGTTTGAGAACGGACCACAGTATAACGTACAAGTAAAATAAAGAAAGGAAAACTGGTGTATCAAAGAAAGTGGTTATTATTACAATAACAGAAGCATTGAAAGGCTCATCTTTACATCATTTTTTTTTTCTTGCCTTAATTCAAGGAGCCTCAAATGATATATAGATTCATTTACACATGACAGACTCATATTAATAAATGTAAAAAAAAAATCATAATAATGAAATAGAGAGAATTTGATACATTGATTGCACATTAGAATACCACTTATCTTATGACTTACGTATAATCTGTCTCTAGCTTTGCTTTCTAGTCTAGGGTAATATTGATGACCAACAAATAATCCTCAACTGAAAGAAATGTTTGGGATGACCAGGCTTGCCAAACTCCAAAAGTCCCTATTTTAGTCCTATATGGGCCAGACCAAGATGGAGATATAACAGTAACATACTTGTTAATTATCATTTTAGCAACTGGATGTTTCAACTTAGATCATTTTGTGCTGCTGTGGTGTGGGCCTTGGAATTTTCTTCTATGATCAATTATTTCACAGGGAACTTTGGGTTTTTATCAAAATGAATTACTCAACACTCTTGCACATCTTTCATTTATAAAATTTGTATCCAATAGGGTCCAAAACAGGAGTTTTCTTGGTAAAAGTCAAGTTACTACGCAGATCTAAATTCTGTTTAGCAGCAGAGATAGCAATAAATAAATGTTGTTACAGCCTCAAGGTTTACTTGCTCATTGCTCCATAATTTACATAATGGAGAGATTTTACAACCTAAGTCAGATGAAATGTATCTACCATTAGCCATTTGAAAGCGATATATCATATCCTATACTTTGATGATATTCATTTCAGTGGGAAATAAAAGCACTGAATATTCCAACAGTTTGGTTGACAAAGCCTGGCATTTACATATAATTACCTTTTAAAAAGGTGCCTGGCATTTCGTTTCACTGAAGTAGCACTTATTTATGTAAAATTTTGGTCATCAACATTTATTTGCTAGCAGCATAACTGCTCTAGATGCACACTCAACTCTTGATCAATAAGTGGTATGTATATATATATATATATATTTATACAAGTTTACTTGATTACTTTAGTAAGTCAATAAACGAGAAATGACGGAGAGAAAAAAAAAAAGACAGAGAGAAAACTTAATATCCATTTACATACAAGTACATGTCTATAAAAGAGTTTTTAATTGATTTAGATAATCAAGTGGTAGGTCAAGTTGATTCTAATTTCAACTTATCATTCAACAAGTATAATAACAATGATAATAATAATAGTAATAATAACAATGACAATAATGCCAAAATAGTAGTAATATATTAATATATATACATGTATTAAGCCATACATGCCATCGTCTGGTGAAAAATATTAATGATTTCTCACCATAATAATTAATATTAGTGGATATTAGTGTTTATTCATGGATACCACAGCCCTATACAATATACATCATAATAATAAGTGAATAATATTACTCATGAACTGGTTCTCACACCAAAAAAAACCACCCTCTGAAAAATTTATCACCCCAATTTCCAAAAACACATCATGTCATTATATGTATATATATACACACTACAAATTCATAAATAACACTGCCCTGACCATATACATTGAACAGCATCTCCTCCACACTCAAACAATCCAGTAATCTGCACTTTTAGGTCTTATGAACCATCTGATACATTGTCAGATTCATATTTGAACATCAATCTTTCAGAATGTTGTTGTCGACTATGATAAGTTGAAGAATAAACGTTTGTAAATCATTCCTCTCATTAACATTATTTTCATATATCATATACAAGCAAATGATCACATTCTTATTTTGAGAATAAGTTAATTTCTTCCTGCACTGTTAAATCGTATTTCAGTTTTTTAAATTAGGTTAACATGATAAGTGTATTCCAATCATTGATATCTTGGTCCCCAAAAATGCATGACACAAGTTAATTCTTAGACCAACTCAAAAGAGCAGTAACTACATAAATCAAAAGTGAAATCTTCTTTCAAACTCAAAATTACCCAAATCTGTTGTTAGTGCAATATATACGGTTAAGGGGAGAAAAACAAATATGCACTTTGAACTACACTAGATGAATTCTGTTTAATTTCTTTCTTTTTTAAATTGAATCATAATATCTTTCCTTAATCAAACAAAAAACACCACACACTTAAGGGCCGTATGTTGAAAAAAGCAAAAATATTAAAATACCCAAGTTATCAAATACACAAGGATTAATTTTGGCTCGAATATCATAAGTATGATTTAAAACCCTTTGTCCAAAGTAACTATGTAGTTTACATCTTCACTACTTTTTCCCCCATTCACGGCTATGAATATGAGAATTGTGGATTAATGGAAAGTGATTTGTTTGTTAAAACATTAAACATTTAGCTGTACATCTATACATACTTGTGGTAAGGCCAAATATAAACACACTAAGCACTACAATTAAAGCAACTGGCTATCATGTCATCATCGGATATTGCAATTCTACTACAAAACACATCAATTCAAAAAAATAAATGCATAAGGATAAAACTTAGAGGTGGGTTTTAACACAAAAATCTACAGATCATTTTGTTTCTACTACTTAAAACAATACAAACATGAAAATCTCTCTGTTTAAAAAATGCACCAAATTTTGACATACTAATATCAAACACATCCTTTGCATTGTAAAATGTTGAATAATCAATACATTTTCATGACGAAAGACAAACATGGAATAGATTAGTGATGGCGACTGTGTGCAACTATTAAAAACCAATATGGAACTTCTTCATATTCTAAAATAGAACAATCTAGCAGCCCACCCTAACTATTCAGGAACGTATCTCCTTTACACACTCACCTGATATTTCAACACGTTTAATTTTTTCATCTGCTCCATTTCTCAATTCAAAAAGTTTCTAGAAATTTATGAATTCTTGTCCTCTCCTCCCTTATAAATTAAATATCTAACATCCATTCCTTCAGGAAAATAGATACAGGTTTCTTTAAAATGACAACGTAAAGGCTGCCAAAGATTGCAAAATCAGAGAGGGATGTGTAGCCTTTCAGTGAAGGGGGCGGTACAAATGTACACGCCTGACACGATTCATACAACACATGTCACAGTCTATGCAGCAAATAGCTTTTGGCATAAGTCTTTGAACATTGAACAGATAGGATATAACTTACAATCAAAAGAACTGTATTGTGAATGTCATATAGATTCTTTGTACATCAATAGTGAGACAAGAAGCTCATGGGTGCCAGTCACTGGGGTCAGACTACTCAACAAATAAAGTCCAAAAGCCATCCATATTTCAGTATGCATGTTATGCTTATTGGTGGATAACAAATCAGAAAATTCCTGCCAGCGTGCAGAGCTACACATCTTTTTCTTTTTTTTCATTATTTCCTGTACAGTGTCCCACACACTTATATTTCATGACCTGTTACCACGTAAGTAAGGTGAGGTGGATGACACGTACTTAATTTTTTCTTAAAGTTGGCAAAGCAAGTTTGTGAAATTAGAAAAAAAGAGCCGACAAACTGGCACCCACGGACACTTGAAATATGATCCACTCACCATCATTACCATTATACATTCCATGCAGTGATGACCTGATTCAAAATAATACTACAGCCTTCATCAAGGTCAACACGGCTAGCTTATCTAGTACTACAGATATTTAAAAATGTTAAAGTGCCAGAAAAACACAGAAAAATAACCATAGGAAAATGGAAAGTCGACAGTGGGAATCGAACTCAC
>JARBEQ010265804.1:0-10181 GCA_030265355.1 Tritonia tetraquetra
AATGCCTCCATTGTTCAAGTGTATTGTGTCTTTCTCGGGCAGTAATGTGAAGTACGCGAATCGATAGTAAACTGTGCGACAACCATAATTTTGCTAACATCTTGATACAAGTGCTGTGATGTTCACGAATCGAAAATGGTTCTACTGTGTGGGCACGTTTCGTCAAGCTAGCTAAGCTATCCATTTGCGTCAACACTTCGAAATGTCGATAATTCAATATTATTTGTCTTGTCTTTTCATCTTGTCAAATGTTAATGTCTGTCTAATATACTAACAGCCTGTGCTACCTGATTATATCCCTGATACGAGAAACGCCAGGTAAACACTCTTCTCTCCACCCTCTGGGTCAAAATATTCGTCCTGGGAGTTGTAGATACCTTTTTATTACACCGTAATTAAAAACTAGGTCATTGCTTACGTTTTTTAGTAACGTACGTTTACTGCTGGTTCCTTTCTTATCTATATCTAGTTAACGACGTCATTGCTCCTGCCTGATTATTATGCCAATGAGATAAGATCTTATACGATGTACTTCTAAGTATACGTCGACTCATCTGTAGCGCAATGGTAACGCACTCGTTCACGGATCGAAAGGTTTGCGGCTCGATTCTTGACCAGGTCAAAGAGTTTGAAGGGCTTTTTTCCAGCTGTCAACTCTTATCGAAGATGTACTTTAAATAGACACAACTATCATAGGCACACACATACTTAGTATCTCGGCGATCTCACCTGGTGACCCATTTTTAATCCATTAGAATAAACAATCTTAGTCCATCTTAAGCTAAGTTCCTAATTTCGTCTGATGGTCGAGACGACTGTTCCCTAGGACACTTCATTGTGCAATGCCCTGAGCATCTAATTCTTAGCATATATTAAATTGGTCGAAAACACCCGTCTCTCTTGATTGACGGGAGAAAGCGAGTATCGTGTCACGAGAAGATTGGTCAGCTCCACCCCTTACTACACGTGGCCTAATGTGAAACGTTCATTCTCTATGGATGCTACCTACGGCCACGCTAATTACATTTAGCCGTAAGCACGTGACATGCCCATATTCGGAATCGCGATGCTGGCCTAATTACGCGTAACAACAGACAGTTTTCGTTTTCCCCTGAAATGCGTGAATCTTAATCTATTGACTATTGATTAACAAAGAGTGTGACGACAGGCGTGATTGTCTAACACGCTATACGGGGAGACGCAATACCTATTGGCACCTGGGTTATTTATTGTTTGGCGTAGAAAACGGTCCATTGTAATTCCCGTGCGATGGCTCCCACAGGTGAACAGACAATAAGTTTCCTGTGTGACGGTCGTCACAAAATGAGGGAGAGAACAATTAAAGGGGAGACATCTTAATTACCTCCGTATACGCTGGTGAGCATACTATTTGTGATAACAACCGTAACATGACGTCATTGTTGCGTCAAGTCGAGTTGATATCATTACAAATAGAAACTACAAAAAAAAATAAACGAGAGCGATGTGTTGAATTTCAAATTTTGTTAAGATTTTTTGAGAGATAACTCATTACAAATAGTTATCATTCGACATTTTTTTGCGGGCCTTCAAAGTTCGCAGTGGGGAGCAGTTGTTTCCCTTGAAAATTTTAATTAGAATGATTATTTGAATTAAACATTGACATTATCAAAATACATAAAAATAACATTAAAAAGCACTAAAGAGATTCTTTTTATTAAAATAAATAATTCGACAGATATTTGTCAATGTACATATTTTACAATGTTTAGTCATTAAGCATACCTATCTATTTCAAAAGCGATAAGTGAGAACTCATAATTGTTTATTATAAGCAGAACAACGTATACAGGCGAAGGACGATGGACGAGACGAGATCCGTTAGACAACGTTGTAAAGCTGGGCATCCATTTGCTTTTTAATTAAGTGGGTTAACTAGTAATAATGATAATAATAATAATAATAATAATAATAATAATAATAATAATAATAATAATATTGATAACAAAAACAAGGATTTATATAGCGCTAACTACCACCAAAAGTCAAAAGGCGCACAGGAGCGCTTTGCACAAAACAGTAAATGGAAAAAAAATTATCTGACCTTGATGTCATATGCGTAAAAATCATTACAGGCGTACATTACGTCATGAAAATGCAACATTGAATAAATTCGTTTTCAGACTTCTTTTGAATGTATTAAAATATGAGCTTGGTCTGATTCTAAAGCTGATGTTGTTCCATAAGATATGAGCTGCCACACTAAAGGATTTAGTAATAAAGGCAGAAGATTTATGGGTAACTGACATCAAAGGGACATCAGAAGATCTTAATGATCGAACAGGTTTGTAAATTTCTAACAGTTCTTTATGGTAAGTAGGAGACATGTCGTAAAAGCGTTTATAAGCGTGATATAAAATTTTGAAACCAATGAGGTATTTGACTGGCACCCAATGGAGATATTTAACATCCGGTGAAATATGATCAGATGATTTTGTTAAAGTGGTCAATCTTGCTTCCTTATTTTGGACTTTCTGTAATCTTTCAATCATATTATATTTTGGACAACCAATTAAAAGAGCGTTACATTAATCAATCCTACTTAAAATATAAGATGACATTAATATTTTAGTTGTATCTGGATCAAGACATAGTCTGATTCTGCCAATATTACGTAGATGGTAATTGCATATTTTTATGACATGAGCAACATGGACTTTCATTGTTAGTTCATTGTCAAAAATCACTCCTTATCAGCAGACATGTCAACTTGATTGCCGGCTATACTACATTTACAGGCTCACATAAAATGCTATCATTCGATGCTTTTCTGTGGAATTTTATTATTTCTTTTATGTTGTTCGTTCAGTTTCAATTTATTGTTTGTCATCCAGTGTTTTATCACCCCAAAACAATTTTCAACTTTACATACGTAACACATTATGATCATTGTCAGAGGCTAGAGGTAAATAAATGTGGGTAGTGTCTGCATACATAATATGGTGGTCAAAGCTATCAATGATGTTGCTTAATGGCCGTATGTAAAGTGTATAAAAGCGGGACTAACAACTGAGCCCTGTGAGATCCTAAACTTCAAGATGAAAGATTGAGATTCAAATTTATTATCAGTCATGACCATGTAATCGCTGGGTCAAATATGATCTAAACCCTTTCAAAACTGAACTATAAAAATTGAACGCATTTCCCAAGCGGTCTATCAAAATTGTTTGATTATGAGAACAACAATTTTCGTATCATTTACATAATTTATAAGGTTATTAAAACTGTTAGTCGCTTCAACAAGTCGATGTAGATCTAAGGTATTCTTCATTTCTTTTTATTCATTTAGCGTCAGGTTTCTATAAGAATATTATAGAGTTTTAACATGATGATTACCTTATGGACTGGCTTGTTATCGTTGTGGCCTCCTTGTCACTTTGGATGCGAAGGTCCGGTGTCCGAATATTGCATGTGGAGTTTTAACGTCAGAGAGCCTTGAAAACTTGAAAAATCTCAACCAGGAATAGAACCTCAGACCTGTACATTCCTGGCACCCCAGCTTTATTTGCTTGATATACGCCGATAGCATAGTCAATAGCAGACTGAACCCGTCAGCGAAGTGACCCGGGAGCACCATCTCCCGATCGTCCGGTGTTGTGTCCTTGGGCAAGACACTCTGCATAACTCACTCGACTTAGGCAACGATCTTGTCAGACTGTTAGAGCTGAAATGCCTAACAGGCAGCTCGCACTGTATACTCCCAACGGAGTTGAGAAGGATACTGGAATGCAACAGCTTGCCGGAGACGAAACATCGTAAAGCACACAGAGCATGATGATCTTGGAGGACTTTCGCTATTTATGTGTTCTCTTTGCCGTTTATAACACGCCGTCAAACTAGGCACAAGAGGAGTGTATTATGTATTTGTTAAAACTGGACCTGTGTATGGGAATAGTACATATAGTGTATTGGGATTTGGTGAATGGATTCTACCCAGGCTCTGTGTCTAATGTATTATATTATAGAAGGTCTTGATTCTGCACCCGTTGACATTGATTTTTTTGCTTCTGAGGTCATCTTGTCATTGAGACAGGCACGAGCAGTCGCTGGTTCGGAAACTGAATATCAGATTGCGATGCCCGGTGTCCCAGACATCCATCAACGGGTGTTTATAATCTTAGAGGGAATAACGTTGTTCCATTTTCCTAATCGGTGAACGTGTGTGTCAGTGAATATCGGTTAACGCATTCAGAAAATCGAATCGGAAGGTGAACCCACATAGATTGTCCTGCTATAAAAATAACAAGACGTGATAACGAAGTTTCATCAGCGATGGACTTTGTTTTTTATAATGCTATTTATTATGACTTTAGTTAGAAATTCTATTACCCGGTTTACCATTAGACTGTCGTGCTTCATCAAGATAAGAATAAACCTCTGATTCCGAGTACCACTTCAAAGCTTTTCAAATCACAGCACAAAATATTGGTCTAAAACCATTATAAAGGTACATGTTTGCATCATTAGTCTCAAAACGTGTGTGTGTGTGTGTGTGTGTGTGTGTGTGCGCGCACGCGCGCGCGTGCGTGGTACCGAGATACCTGTAGATCTAGCATACATGGGGTCTATTACTAATAAGATTGAATTTTTTGTGTTTTTACCTTCATATTTTTCTTCAGTTTATTATTATTATCATTGTTATTATTGGACTTGGATATTGTCTTGGTTGCTGTATCTATCGAGGGCTTTAGTGTCAGAGCCAATCCTTTTTCCCGGTTACGGATCCAGTTTGCCGACTCCCCTTACCTACATGTTTCCGTCGACCAGTGGTCGGTAGTGCCTGTCTCAACAGCTCATCGGGGGTAGTGATGATATTGTGATTATATTACTTTGATCTGTCAGGATGTTATTCCCGTGGCTGATGGTTATTATAGCCACGATAGTCCTTGATCTATAGGTTCCAGGTGTAGAAAGGTAGATGTGCTGGGTTTTCTATCATTGTTGGTAGGTCTACCGAGTTTAAAGGAGAGGCGCGTGGTTGCTTTTCATCTCTCTCTGGCTTTGTAATGTCTTTTTTTTACTGATTATTTAAAGCTACCAAATTGTCAGGGCTCTTTGTGCCTGAATGTATAGATTAATGATTGTAATGAGTGCTGATAACAATGATAAAGATGCCAGTTAACGGCGTAGTTTAATGAAGGCTAATAAGGCTAAGTCCCACTTATAACTTGAGCTTCACTCTAATGATTTAGCCATTCTGTCACAAATTGATCGTTTTTCAAGTCACTTTATTCTTCAAATAGTCTGACAACTCTGTTATTGTCTTATTTCGGTATTGTCTGTGTCACTTGGTGGCCTTTGTTCAAGTGCATTGGCCATGGTGCCAGTAAAGAGTTGTTGACACAGGGGGCTAATCGCCTGCTTGTCTGAGATTCTTTGATTCATAGAATTTCCGGCCATGTGCTCAGTCGTGTTTGGTTGTCAGGGTGCCTGCATTTATGGCCGGTGTCTTGTGTGCCTTTCGTGGCTGAAGATAGGGCTGGCCCCATCACTGCTCTGTGGTATTAATGGGGTTCATAGTTGTAATGCTAAAGGTAATCAAAAACGATTCGAGATGTCTCTTCTGAAATCAGTTCCATCTCTAAGAATCGTTCAAGACAGAATGGAAATATGATGATGAAGATGGGAAAGAGCGATGGGCTATCGAAGATAAACAAGAAATAGATAAATGAAAGATAAAGGACGAGAGAGGCGAGGGTGTGCATTTTCGTCATTGCCTGTCCTTGAATCGTGACTTTTTTATTTGGTAGGGCGGTCACAGAGAGAACGCTTATTGCTTACGGTGGGAAAAATCACCATGGAAGTTACGTTTTTAAGCTGCTCCCCATTGTTCGTGAGTTGCTCTCCATTGCTATTTTCCCCACAGCGTCAACAATTCGCGTTTTCCCTGTGGCTGCCCGCAGACTTTATTAATATTTCCATGCACAAGGTCTTTATCACACATGGTGGATGGGGGCGTCGTATGATGATTTATAGGAATATCCAGTACTGGGAGCAGCATCGTCTAGTGGTGTCAGGTATCTTTGATTTGCCGGGTTCGAATCCTGCCCCTGCCCTGAGACAGATCTGAGATCTTGCCTTTGTCTCTCCCAGTGGCGCCGGAATTATTTTTTAAGTCAACTTTTCGACGAAGAGTGCAAACTTTTTAAAAAATTGAAAACAAAATAGTTACACGTAACAAAACCACACATATGACATACCAATACAACCGAAAAGGACTGAACTTTACAAATCTTGTATCAAAAAGAGTGTTTTGGTAAGCAGTTTTGAGAACAAAGGAGAACATTGAGAGGTGAGACGAGAGAGAAAGGAAAAAAAGAAATACAAATTGAGGTCCCACCTAGAATAGTTATGAATGATTTCATTTTTTACAGAAGTTGAATATCTCTATTTTCAAGAATTTTATGGCCACATTAGTCGGCGCAGTAAAATTTGCAAAACAGCAAAAATCATGATTCCATTTATCTGATGACTGACAAACTAGCAATCTTAGCACGTATTTATGTCACTGACACTGTCAGTCACTGTCAAGTACATCGTCAGAGTCATTCTCATTTAGATTTTGAAACGAAACCATTGCTTGTTGAGCAGAAACACGTTTTGGAACACCATTCAACTTAGGTGATGAAGACGCCATATTGGATAAATAGGAAAAAACACAAACAATCACAAGTTCATCCAAAAAATTGATAACAAATCTATTAAAACACACACAACTCGAATGAATGTTCTACTTTCTTTTTACAACATGACTAGGTCTACTGGTGATGGTTTACTAGTTGTGATAACATAAAAATTGGTATTTAGTAAAAAAAAAATAAAAAATAAAAAATACCCCAAAAACGGATCGGAACTAACGAAACGAACTGTGCGTATTTCAGACGTTGGGCTATTTTCCAGTGCCTGGATGACTCGTCTTTCAGGGGACAAAGAAGATTGCAATGCTGACATTTTCAGTGGCAGATTTTCCTAGGTAATACAGAGTTTGAAATAGCTTGTATAGTTTATCCAATTTTTTTCAACTTGTTTCTCTATTTCGTCACTTTTCTACAGATTGGCGCTCAGCCCGTGACAAGCCATCGGCGCCTTCCCATCTGAAGCTTTTCTATTTCAACATATTTTGTTCTTTCGCAATTGTTTCAAGAAGCGGACTTGACAATGGGAAAACATACAGCTTTGACCTGTCCCTCTGGGAGATCTTCGAAGCGTTCTTAACTCGTCTGGATGAACGGAGAAAGCAAACGTCGCATCTCTTTCTCTGCTGACTCGGTTCTCATTGCCATCATTCAAGATGGTGACGTCACTGAACTGGTAAAGATACTGGATCACGAAGAGGTTCGAGTCAATCAAGTCAACCATGTCGGTCTCACAGCATTGCACCACAGTGTCCTCTGCAATAATCTGGACGCCATTAAGCTCTTGTTATGCCACGGAGCGGATGTCAACGCTCAAGACATTCACGGCTTCTCTCCTTTACACACAGCAGCGGCTTGCGGTTTCGTACAAGTCACCAGCATACTGGTACTTTATGGTGCAGACCCATTTGCCCTCACGACACAAAATGAAATGCCTATTGACGTAGCGAAGGAAATCGGTGTCATCAGGTTATTGACAGAGGAAATGAGGTTGAAACTCCACCAAGAGCTGGTGCTGAGCCAGCTGGTCCGCAGAAAAGCGTATGATGTGTTACTTTTACTTGGACAATATAGTCTTCGACTAATGCATGAAGGATACCAGCTGATTGTTCATTTGTGGAAGCAACGTCATAAAAAGACAAAAAAGAGTGATTGACTAATTTTTGTAGATGTCAGTCTATTACGTTCCTCTTTTTCACCAGAGAACAGAAAATGTTTCATTCCGTTCCAATTGAACTGCAGAAGTTTGATGTGTATGAAACATAACCTCGGCACGAAAGGGATGCTTCCAACTTGAAGAATCCTCCCACTGAAAAAACCCAGTCTTTTCATTCACGTGGTTCTCCTTGAGAAATGAATTGTGTCCATGCAGTTTTTCATGCATAATGAATAGCGAATGCTATTTTGATTTGTGCCTTACCTAGAGGCCTTACTAAAAGCGAGAGAGCCCAGTTGCGTTTGGATGGTGTTGTCATTTGGAATTATGAGCAATTTCCATTTCCATGCCCAAAATTAATCTATCAAGGCTTGAGCATCGTCCGTGTCTGGCTAGTTAAAATGTCACGCTTGTTGTGTGGTCTCTGCCTTAGTCGAATGTAGTTCTTCTTTGTTGTTGGTTATGTGAAGCTGGTATGACAAAATTATTCACAGGCGAGAGAGAGAGAGAGAGATGTCTGTGTGTGTGAGAGAGAGAGGGGGGGGGGGGGTGTGCTACTTAAATTAAGCGGAGCTCTACCGTGATTGATTTACACTTTAAACATTGTAAAGTTGTAAGTTTTTGGCATTGGCACATAAGAGTCATGCTGATACCATAGAGTCATGCTGATACCATAGAGTCATGCTGATACCATAGAGTCATGCTGGATCAGGGAAGAAACATGTTGGGAAATTAAATAAGCCCGACATCACTGCTCCTATCGTGATTTGTTTCGCTATATGAAATATCACTGTTTTCAACGTAAGCATAAACCATTCTTTTTTTTTTAAAGCTTGCCAAATCCCTTGACAAATCACGATATTTAAACCATTAGTAATAACAGTATTTATATCTGTAGCGCTTGTTGACTGCCTATATGAAAATAACTTGTTTCACGAAGTCCAATATGTATATATTTTGGTATAGTGTCATTTCATTTGATTGAAGTCTTTGAGGACTCTTTTTAGTGTTCGGTTCTGCTTTGTTTTTGCTGTCGTTTTTTTGTGTTGTTGATTTTTATTGTTGTTTTTGTTTTGTTTTATATATATATATATTTGGTGGCTTGCACCCCATAGCTTCACCCTGTGAGAAGCCTTGGGCCGTAAGATACCATGCCAGACCATAATTCCAAAGTTCACTCTGAACTGGGCTGATGAAGGCTAAGAGCCAGAAACGGTACCGTCCTCAGTTTGAGATTCTATATCTTATATATATATATACAGCTACAGTATATTATCTGTTGTGTATTTCTACTGTCGTAGCGTAGCGATAACGAGTTCGAATCCCAGCGGCGACGTGGGTGTTTTTTCCTTTGGACTTTCACAGAGTTCTTATGGCTCTGGTCTTATGGCTCTGGCCTTATGGCTCTGGTCTTATGGCTCTGGTCTTGTGGAGATTGACTATAAACGAGAGGTCCCGCCTTTGATACCTACAATGAGTTGCCACGGTCGTAAAAAAGAACAACTTAAAACTTTGATTTAGGGGGGTCCTAGTGGCGCCGCCTCAGAAGGGAAAGGTACCGGGTTCGATTCCCGGCAGCGACAGGTATTTTCTCCTTGAAACTTGGGGAAAACCTATATGCCACTCCCCTGATCCTATTCAGGTAGATAGGATCAAGAATCTAGTCGTATCGGAGACGGACGATAAACTCGGAGGTCCCGTGCGTACGTTGCGCACGTTAAAGAACCCTTGGCAGTTTTAAAATCGATAAGAGTAGGCCACAGAGCCGCTACCGGGCAAAATTAATTCCTACCACAAAAGGTCACAGTGGGTTGTAACCTGCTTGGCTTAATATCTTGATCCAGAGAAATCCAGCCTTACAGTGCTGGCCCTACACTGTAATGATAAAAGGGAATTGGATAAGAAAGAAAGAAGTTCTTATTGCTCTGGTCTTGTGGAGATTGACTATAAACCAGAGGTCCCACTTTTGAGATGACCTACAATGAGTTGGCAAGGTCTTAAAAAATAACAACTTAAAACTTTAATTTCGACAAAGTTTTAAAACAATGTTTACAAATAAATATCCACAACTTTAATGCTGGTTAAGTTTGACGTTCGGTTGGCAATTCGTTTTAAAATGTTTGCGACCTGTCCGGATAATTGCTTTCAAGTTGTTGATTTGACCTAAGTATGTCGAAATTTCCCTTTAAACGCAACAAACTAAATAGTACCATCTAGATCAGCGGTTCTCAACCTGTGGGGGTCGCGAGACCATTCTTGGGGGGTCGCGAGATCATTGAGGATTTTGAGGGGGGAGGGGGGATTAAAAGGGTTTGTTTATTACTTTATTTGGGGGGTGGGGTATGAGGGGT
>JARBEQ010265815.1:0-10180 GCA_030265355.1 Tritonia tetraquetra
CAAGACAGGAGAGAGTGGAAAGCCTTTGTTGATGGCCTGTGCTCCACAGGGAGCTGAGAGGCAAAGAAGAAGAAGTAATGCCTCTGTTTGGAATCCCAGTTTCTAAGCATTTTGAAGGAAAAGATTTAAAAAGATTGTCTTTGGAGCACTTCGGTTCCCCGAGCCATCGTAATTTCTGTGCAGCAATGTTGGCCCAAGGTTTGGGTCATTTTAGGTTCAGGATGTCAAGGTTCAAAGGGTTTATTTTAGAACCCCCAAAATAATCTCAATAACTTGTCATAGTTGGGCAATGAAACTTTCAGAGGTGTGCGGGTAATGGACAACAGAATCCCAATTGTGTCTGTTAGTCATGTAAACAAAGGAAAAATATTGAAACAAATAAAATGCTTTCGCTTTCGCAGATAAGTTGGGATTTTCTCCTTTTCATGGCTTTGACCCTGGATTCCATATGGACTCAAGTCCCATCAGAGATGGACTATAAATCGGAGGTCCTGCCTGTAATATGTAATATAACTTTTAACTTTTCCCAATTTTTTTTACATCTTCTGTTGCGCAAAAAAACCCTTTTATGTCTTCTGATACTAAAAAACTTTGGGATCGTTCACGAGATACTCAATACGCCAAGGAACGTCACTCCTGAATTATTTTACACTCATACAATTATACATTCATTTGTAAACAAGAACTATTATCTTTTCACCGTTTGGCAAATATTGCAACTCAGCAGGCATTACGGAAGTTTGACAAATGATGAAAGTAGCAACTAAAGTGTTAAGGAAGAGTACTCAAAACTTTATTTTTATTATTATTAAGTCATTGCCAAATTGTGAGACCATGGCTTAGAGATAGTATTCATGTCTATTGTAGTTGGATGATTTTAAATACATGGATTATCGTGTACATTGGGATGTAATATATTTTCAGTCTCAATTTAAAGAAAAAAAATATAGTTGTAATGCAAAGATGAAACATATAACATGATATTCATAGATTGTCGATCAACTCTATTGTGATAAGTTGTTTTTTCATTTTCACCAAATTATAATTATATAGAGAAATTCTATTTTTTACCCAATTCGAGTTTTGGTTCCTACTTAATTTCATTCTATTAATATTATTGTAAATTGATTCTATGTGTTGTGAATTCTTGCTGATATTTACACAACTTTAAGGCTCAAATGATTTAGTTTGCTCTGTTCGCATAGTGTCATGGGCTTTGCGTTGTTACTAAATTTGGAAATTTTCATGTACATAAAAAGTCACCATAAGTGCTTTTCAATTTCAGTGTCTTTTAAAAAAACTTTGATAAGTAAAAAATGTATATTGAAGTTCAATGCTGAGATATGTATAGAGAAACACCTCTGGTCTTTGTTTACAATCATTGCTTATAATTCACACAATAATTTGTCTATGTGTAAAATGATTAGGCATTGGTTGTGGGCATTGGTTGTGCATGGTGAGCCAAATTTCATAATATAAGGAACTGTTGGTTTAAAAAAGAGTCAAAACTTCCATTTTATATTAATACATATTATATAGGTACATATATATAAATTATGTATAACCCAGATTTTTGTACAATACAAATATAATGAATAATTTTTCTGAAGGGTTGGGGAGAGAAGAGCAAAGGTGGGTGTTTATTGACAGCATCGGTGCAATTGTTCCTTATGATTTTATGTTAATGCTCATTCTTATGCATTTTTCCCACATCCTTGTAACCTGCATTTGTTATATTTTTCTTTATAGTCCCACTTTTGTATTAAATATATAGGATGTTTTAATGTTCATTGTATTTAATTAAAGTAGTAGAGAACTGTGTGATCCTTGTTCTTGCTGATATGATTAAGATAGCAAATCTAAGCATAAACAAATTTCTGTTTTGATATTAATTACATAATAACGAGTCATGTTTAGATATCTTTATTCATATTACTTTGATCATCCTTTTCACCCTATAGTACTGTGTTAAATCATGGGATGAATTTTTGTTTCGTGATTGATTAATAGGTTTACCTCCCCCCCCCCTTTCTGTTATACTCAAATTTCAAAGAACAGAGAGTCAGAACAAATTTAACTGCAAATCAATTTGAGGTTAGAGCTTAAGAGTCTAGAATAGAGGAAATAAGAATAAAGATGCAGTAGAACAAAGTCCTGAGAGCAGGTTTTGTGCCAACACCGTTGTGAGAGTGCAATTCCTTCACCTCTCGAACACCTTGCCTTCATTGTGATATATTATTCTTTTCTCGATGACTTTACAAATGAAAACATGTTTTTATGTATCTAAATTTGTAAAAACAAGACTAGACATTGTATCTATAATTAGATATTGTTCTTTAATACTGAGGTCCAAGAAGAAAAGAGGGGTAGCTTTTATAGTGCCAGAATGTGACATTTATTTGAAACATTTCACATCATGCTAAACACAGTCCGGTAACTGATGAAATGAATGTCTGTTGCACTATGTATATTAGCAATCAGTTAGTATTTGCTCTGTCTATAATCCAAACAATGAAATTTGATGAAAGGAAAAAAGTAGCTTTTCCCTTTTTTTAATGAGACTGTCTTCTACATGTTGAAGAAAAAGAGTTTTAGTTACCTACTTTATTGTCTACATTATGTAAGGAATGTGAGTGTGAGGTGCTTTTCAACGGAAAACAGGATAGTTTTCTGTAAAATTAATTCCTTTGAATTAATGATAATATTGTGTGTGAGGGATATTCAGATCTGAAATAATTCTTGGGTTGGATGGGTAGGTTATGAATATTTTTCATTGGTTTCTGTGGTGTGAATAACATAGATCTGATTCTAATTAAAATCAAGCTAGAAACTCGCATTGAAAAATGGATTTGATCTTGAGAAAGCCTGAAATATGCTTGTCGTCTAAGGCATCCTCAAAAAGAAGTCTTTGATATCTTCGATTTATGGAGAGGAATCCTGATATATTTATGATCAATGATATATGAAAAGTTTTGTCCTTTTAAACTGAGTCTACAATAACTAGATATATTGGTCTCTAATCTCTTGTACACAAAAGAAACAAGTATATTTTGGGGAGGTCCAGGGTTCGAATCATCCTTGAGGAAGGTTTATGAAAATAGTCTCGACCTTTCAAAATTCAGAACTATCAAGACCCTGGAGATTTATGCGTAATCTTCTATTACCATCAAGTTACTTTTGAGATGACCATACTGTGTTGAAAAGGGCATAACAATACTATAAATTATACTGTTTACCATATTAAAAGTCAAAATTAAAAAATACCTTGCCTTGATATCGATATAATTTGTGTTGAATATTTGTAATTGGTGCACAGCATTAAAACCTGAGAATGGCAATGTCCTGAAATTGCTGATTTATTTTAAAAGTGATCTTAGGTGGAGTCATTTTCTTTCTTACTCAATGAGATTAATACATATTATATATTAGATTGAAGTGAGCTGGAGATGTCAAATTATTATAATATAATTACTTCACACTACCCAAAACAAAGCATAACACTCATGCTTGTCATTTGAGTATGTAATCAAAGGTGAGAATAAAAAGTGGCATCTACATTATCATTTCTTTGCTGTGTTTGATCTTTGTTCAATCAATTTATACACTAATAATAGTACTCAATAATTTGTTGTTTTGTTTGTTGCTGTTTTAGGGCACAGATAGGTCATTTCAGCTCCAAATAAATCAAAGATAACTAGATGTCACCTATAGACCACTAGGAAAGACGCGCCGTTGGTGGAGGGTCCATTTATAAACCCCAGACTGTGGGGTAGAAAAAGGAAAGGGGGAAAGAGCGAGATCAGACAAGATGCCACTAATTAATAATTTTTGTTAAGCTGACCATCCTGAATAAGAGAGTGCAATCAGAGTGGTCTCTCGTGACAAATTGTCTCATTAATGAGTGGAGATAAATTAATTGAAGGGGAGCATGCACAAGAGAAGTATCAAGGCTAATGGGGTGGCTAATTAGCTCAATTGGTAAGAGTGTGGCCTCTGTCTCCAGCTAGGCGGTGTTGCCATACGCCGCGGTGTGGGTTCGATTCCTACTGTCGACTTTCCATTTTCCTATGGTTATTTTTCTGTGTTTTTCTGGCACTTTAACATTTTCAAACTGTTGTACTGGCTAAATAGAAGACACTTCTATCGACAGCAATATTGGGTTCACTTGATAATTTGATCACTCCTAAAGGAACTTTTTAAAGATGAAGAAAAAGTGATCTTTTATAACCAGCAACTTTCTATTTGCTACTGGGCAAGGTTGGACCTAACATAGAAAAGTGTGAAACCAATTTTCGAAATTTCAGCTTGAGTAAAAACGATTTTTTTTCCTGGCTGTGCAGGTTCAAGGCCTATCGTAGGAGGAGGTCCAGCCTCTGAAATATTCTTCAAATATCGAAAGGGGTGTAAAACTGATAACTTTATTGTCTTCCTTTTCTTCACGTCCATACCAGCAAATATGGATCAAGCTAGACAGTAACACCTTATTGTCACATTTAGTGCGATTTGCATAGGATAAGCCAAGCTGTGTTGTGGCATCTTGTCGAAAATTGAAACAATAAAAATAGAGAAAGTGTTTATGATGGTTCAGTCTAAACGCATGCTCTATTTTAATTGTTACTGTTACCATTTCCAGCAAGATGCCAAGGCACAGTTTGGCTTATTCTGTGTTCCCGCCTTACAATTTTTGCTAGTGCACAAACAGTAGCGATGGCCATGAGGTACCAATCTGAAATTTTCTTTGTCATTGTTACATGTGAGTTTGCTACTATTACTAGAGAGAGCAAGCCGTTTGGTTGATTACCGTTCTCACCATTGGCAAAGTGGAGTGTATCAAAGGTAAGCGTTATGCAAGAAATAACCTTTGCTATTTCATAGCATTATTAGCATTAGGTAGTATCTCTGATCTCTCGAGTCAAAATTCTGAGTCCGTGCAAGCACCATGTGGGTGCTTGACACAACAATCCTATTCAAAACTGTGACAGCGATAAACGTCCATGCGCCTTTCACCTTATTTACATTGTCAAAACTGACATGATTTCTACAGACATTGGAATAGCATACACTATGTTTTGGTGCAAAAAATGGGATTGACCTAATGGTTATAGCAGTAGACACCAATGATATACAAATGATACGTCTCCTTGGAACATCTCAGAAAGATCAGAAACCTAATGACTGTAAACTGGAAGGCCGCCTTCTACTTTTACTTCTATCAATTGAGATGGAAGCTGTCATGGCTTGATCGCCAGAACAGCCTCCCTAAAACAGGAAACACTGGAAGGCGCCAGGAAGAGAGGAAGACAACCCAAGTTTTACATGAAAACATCAAACCCCTGACACCCCAATACTCCTACAGAAGGTAAAAACGGGACCTTAGAATCAACCCTCATTTCTCTTCTACGACTATGACCAGCATTGTAAAGCTGTTAGTGGAAGTGTACACTTAAATCTCATCATAGTCTGTGGAAATAAACTATACACATAACCCTTGATCATCTATAGTGTGAATACAAGTAATAAAATTGAAATACTCTGAAATACAGCACTGCCCGATACCATATAGATACAATTACTTTTAGAAAATCAATACAATATCACATTTTTTAAGTATCAAAAACATATTTATTTCGATTTTACATCTTTTTTTTTCATTTTTACATCATATAAATCCACATCCATATTATTAATACATGTATAAATATATCACTTTGCTGAATTAGCAACATTCATAATCTGGATTTTATTTTTTATCCACTTCTTATTTTACGAATGAAATCAGATGTTGAAAAGTCTCAACATTTTCATTTATAAAATTTACATCATTGATTTCATTTTTATCCATTTGATTGTATAACTTCCAAGAGTATTTTGTATCTCACTTCATCTCTAAAATGCAAAATGAATTGACAATAGCTAAATAGCACCATATGACATTTCCAACCTGTTTATGAAAGATTTTTATCTTTCATTTAAATCGATAGGCTCTCTGATTCAAGAGCAATTTTAGAAGTTGAAACAAAGACTCAAATTGTTGATTGTACCCTTCATCCATGTAATATTTTCTATCAAAAGGATCAAAACTAATATGTAGCCATGCAAACTACTACCATACCTGAAGACCAAGAATTCTATAGCTCAATTTAAAAAAAAAATCAAGACACAACAGATCTGATCCTCTTGATCAGCAGAACAACAGACAATTAAAAAAAATAGTAACCCATGTCAGCCCTTAGCTCTTTAGATTAATTTTTTAAAATCATTCTGAGCTGCCTTGACTGATTAGAGGAACATATTTTTCATTCATCACTCAAAAATATATAAATTCTCCTCCCTGCAAGATGAGAGGCACCATGCCTAAAAAAGTAAACATAATATCTTAGGGGAAACCTTGAATACAATTGCAAAAACATGCTGGAATAAAACAAGTCTGTGGTAGTATGGAAAAGTGTGAATTGTAAAGCAGATAAATGTAATCAGCTATAAAACTGATACTGATACTTCAATGTCTTAGACTTTGAGGGACAAAACATAAGCAAAAGAGCAATGAGAAACATAATATAAAGAAAACCAAAACATCATTTAAATAAATTAAATTAACTTATCAAAATTCAACTTGAGCAAAGTCCAGAACAACTTGTAACTACAGTATAATCAAAATTGAAAAACAAAAACTAACCAATTTTGATGAACTAAAACAAGCTGCACTTATTTATACTGTGTTTTAAAAACATTTTATTGGTAGATTGAAATGAAATTTTGAAAATGAAAACAAGCTGATTTCATAAAAAATGATATCATAACACATCAGTGTAACAGTATGGAAGGATATTGTCATATTATCCTTGTCCTTTTCATTAGATTAAAATCTATGCTACCCTTAATGTAAAATTATGTAAATGTAAAGGTGTAAAAAAATTGGAGATTTTATATAAAGATATCACAATATGCAGTTAATTCAACATGGCAAGAATACGGAAAATCTCATTTTCTTATGATAATAAAAGAAGATGCTGATATCCTTGGAATATTCTTTTCATCTTTGAATTCACACTTGTCAATTCTGGACTTAGGGCTGCCTTTTGTTTGAAGCCATTTCTTCCTATAAAAATGTAAACAATAATCTTTGTTGGCATTGAGTACTGATAAGTTGTTAGCCTTTCTTAGAAATACTAAGCTCTACTTACCTAATACAATGTGTACAAGGAATAGTTTACCCTGTAAAGCTAGAGTACTCTTGAAAGCATTGACTAGAAATCACCAGACTTTAAAATCTTTACTTTTCTACTATCTTAATTCACAAACTTCTCCTTCCTTGTATAGAATGATTACAAGATCAAGATTGTACTTTCAATGAACTTTTTGATGAATGTTCCTCAATAAAAATTAGCCCAATTTACATGGATTCGTTCCACCCTTTACACTGTAATTTAGTAAAATCTTCTACAAGTGAGAGATTTATATCTATACAGAATAGAAATGAAAGGCATCGAAAGTCTTTCATGCCACATGGCACTCGCCTCTTAAATAAACGCATATTTTTTAGTTTTAGTCATCTTACCTTCCTAACCACCCATGCATCTGTTTAGAAATACGATGAAATAGATAAATGTACTATTATATAATCTATAATAGCTGTGATATGAGATTGACCTTGTAATTCCTCATTTATTATTTTATATATGCTATTTCTAATTTGTAGCTATGTTTACATATTTTTGTATTTTGTTTCCAATGACTTTGTCTACTATCTTATATAAATCAATTTGTATACAGTTGTGAATGAATTCACTATCAATATCGTGACTTCGTTTGTAGTATTATTTATTGTGTATAATATTATCTATTGTGGACAATATTTTCTATTGTGTATGATATCATCCATTGCGTATAATATTATTTAGTTTCCTATGCCATTCTGTTTACTTACTTATTCTTCTAATTCTAAAATGCACATCTGTAAAATGAATTACCTGAATTTTTGGATGAATAAAAAGTATTATTATCATTATTATTATTCCCAGCTACAATGGCTGGATCGAATACAAATTCATTAGAGTGAGACAAAAAGATGTTTTCAATGACTAAAAGGAAAGTATTTGGTATTGAACACACAGGCATTTCCATTCTACAAGGAAACTATTGAATCAAATCACTGAGCACAAGCAACACCATAAGTTGACACGCCATGGTCATTAAAATGAACAATAATACTGCACAACTGGAACACAATGAGTTAGGAAGCAAGCTAAGAAAACAACATCTCATCATCCTCTGATTGAAAATCTGGAGTACGACACACTTGCCACATTTTTTTCATCTGAAAAAGTACATTTGTGTATACTAGATTCAGGACTGCCAGTATCTTGAAGCCATCGCTTCCTGGGAAGAGAAAAATTAATTCCATACCATATTATAGTAAGGTCACTTCACTATATAGCATTGTCTATATGGAACAAATGCACCAATCAGAACTTGTGAGAGTGTGCATGTGCTCCTTGTTATACCATGCATGCAATACTCTTTTTACTACACACATTAAAAATTGTTCAATAGTGATAGCCAGAGCATACGGCATAGAGAAATACTGCACAAGTATAAATCAGTAGAAGTAGAGTATAATGGGAGGTCATCTTGAATGAGTGTTGTAAATTCTGTTACTGATAAAGAATGGCTGGAGGTGAAGTATGTACTCACAAGAGTTTGTTCTAAAATTTAGACAGTTGCCATGTGATTGCATCAACGAATTTAACAAGATGATTATACAATCACGTCTTTTTCTCAGTAATCAAGAAAATTATGAAGCAGTAAACCACATATATACACTCAAGTACGGATACAGCAAAAATGCATATATATAACAAAAAATAGCGTTATAGCGAACTGAATTTTTGGTCTGGATTTTTTGTTATACAAATTGTACTGCCTAAAATGGCACAGGTGTGAGTTAGGGCACTTTACACTGCTTACTTCATACGAATCAGGTGTAAATGAGTACCCGGCCGAGGGCAGCGTATGATCTTGTCAGAATGCTAGTGTTTAAGTGCCAAACAGGCAACTCGCACTGTATACCCTATATGGAGTTGAGAAGGATATAGGAGTGTTATGGCCTGCCAGGGGTAAACTATGCATTGTAAAGCACATAGAGCATGATGAACTTTGTGGATATGCACTATAAGTTAGTAATAATTAATAAATAAATAAAAATCTCTCATATCATTCAGGTTGTATGGATAAAATCATATTTACATTGTATCCACTTTATCTGGGGGACCTTCAAGTGTTCCAACAACTGTGCCTTTTGGTGTATTCTTTACATAGCCCACAAGGCCCAATTTCTTAGCAGTTGCATCAGTGTGCTAAGGGAAAAATCATAAATGAGACAAAACTGTTGTCATAAATTTTAAAAAAGCTTCATTAATTACATACCCTATTTATTCATAGTGCCACTTTTCCCTTTTAAAAATTTATCTAAAGTTGTTAGGATTAGTTTTATGCCCTTATCAACACAAGGTAGTCTTTCCTGTGATTGGACTGAGGATTCCATCCGAGTCTCTAGAATCTTGATTCTCGTTGTGGCCTAACCATTTTCTCATCTACTCTATCTATGGCTATTTATCTGGCACTATCACAAGATTCAAAATGTTAGCTATATATGATTCCATAGAAATACGAAAACATCTAGGTTTATACAGTAGCAAAACAAAAACACCTACCTTTCTGAAGAAAACACCTGGAAATAGAAAGGTTGTCATGTAAGATAAAACATATGAAACATCTTTAAAAAATGTCATTGTCCAAAAAAAATAAGTTAAAGACCTGTTCATCATTCGTGGTGTCATCAAGAGTTATGAATATAAGAAGGTGGTGGGTTGGAGTCTTGCTTCCAATTGCATCACTCAACTCATGTGTAGATATGGGTACCAAATCCTACCTGAGAGTTGGTAAAATAAACTGTGATAGACAAGGGTCCTGTCAAGCAAGTGACAAATTGTAACATGATGTCTGCCCTGTATTGATTCCTTACATACATGGAGATCTTCTATGCACACTGATCATTCATGTATGTGGTCAAAGGGATGTAAATATATTAAATCAGTGATTAAGCCCTCTCCTTTGTGACCGACCTTGCTGCGGTGGAGAGGCTTGAGTGATCTAATGACTTTGAGGGCTATACCAAATA
>JARBEQ010265826.1:5000-19013 GCA_030265355.1 Tritonia tetraquetra
CGTTGTCTAGACAATGATAATAGAAACAATAAGGCTGTGATAGAATACCAACATCGAGCAAAATCATATTGTGTACTATTAACTCAGCAGTCGGTTCCAAAATTATGCAGTTTAAGATAATTATAGCTAGCAATCATGACACTTGATCCAGAGAAATCCAGCCTCATGATGCTGGCCCTACACTGTAATGGTAAAAGGGAACTGGATAAGAAAGAAGAAGAAAGAAATCATGACACTATGCAAGTGCATTGTCTTGACAGGTCAACAAATCTAATGAATCCCTATTTATAACATCCTTTGCTATTGTGAAGCCAGAAAACAGGCCATCACGATTTGAGACTAGCACCAAATGGCACCGAGATAAAAACCCTTACTCTGGAGAGTATCAAAAACCGCAAGGGTCACATTCTGCGAATTGCCGATTTGTCGTTTGCATGTGATGCTATATCTAGCCAATACTGTTTTGTTACATTATCCCAATTATTGTGTCCTAGGGTTACACGTGTACAGGAGTATGTTAACAACAAATGGTTTCTATTGTGGTAATGTCTTCAACCGCTTTTCAATAAATAAAAGGTCAATCTCATTTCTCACACGTTTTGTGCAGGCGACCAGATGAATACCTCGAAAATATGTTTTGTTTTGTGTTGTTATCCAAACCACATTATACCCAGGAGTAGTGCTGCGGCCAGATCCATGTTCAGCATTGCTGAACACTGTGCTGGATTAACTCAGGTAGATAAGGCAAGCAGGTGATCAGCCCACAGTGCCCCTACCCTAGAATGGCACAATGAGCATCACAGCTTAAAGTGTTGCCCAAGTTTTGGTTATAACAATATTTACTGCTGCCTTGGTGGTAAACCCTAAGCTGTAAGAAAACTGAGCAGAATTTGCCACATAAGGCGATCGAAAAAATATTAAGTGTATTATTACTAGGAACTCCCGTCTTGAAGTGATGGATTAGCTCGGTCGGTAGAACGTGTGGTTCTCTGTCTCTGGCTAGGCGTTCTTACCGTTCACAGGCGTGGGTTCAATCCCCACTTTTCTTCATCTCGTCGGCTGATAGCCAGAAAGTACTACGTCCAGATTTTATGTTTTGAAATAAAACTGCTTATTACTCATCGACGTAATATTCCGATTGAGTGAAAAGAAAATATTTTTTCAATGAAAACTGGGAATACAGTAATCAGTAGATGAAATTTAAAGAAGCAGTTGTACATGAACTAGGAAAGGGCGAAGAGGCAATCAGAATGGAACGCAGGACACGGCAAACCTGACTTAACAGTTTTGTTGTTTGTTGTCTCTTGTAGCAAAATTTGAGTAAAGGAGAGTAACTATGAAGACCTTATATTATGACGTCCTTCCTGTGTAAATATTAGTGGGACGAGAGTTTCCCCTTTGCTTTGCATGGTACAATGCCATCGCAACAAATGTCGGAGTAGATTCTCTTCCTATTAATTATCTCTAATAAAAACAGTGGGTTGATCACCTGCTTGGCTTGATATATTGATCCAGAGAAATCCAGCCTCTTAGTGCTGGCCCTACACTGTAATGGTAAAAGGGAATTGGAAAAGAAAGAAAGTAATACAAACTAAATTGAATTAGACGGTAACATCAAAAGGGTGTTTAGAGTTGGAAGCACTGACTATAACCTGACCAATTTCCACAACCTCCCTTGTGGCACTCTGTCTCAACGTGCACCCTATCAAACACCATAGGTGTAAATGGGCCACTTTCCATTTATCTACCTGTCCATCAACGCAACCCTCACCAACACCTAGAACCTCTGGAGATAAACATGGCAGCGAGAGTCTAGAAACCTGGCACGAAATGCCACCGAGATAAAAATAAAAAAGCCTTCTCCCCACGAGAGTACCAAACAGTTGGAAAGCAAGTGACTAACCACGGACGCATTCTACAAATTGCTCATGTTGTCCCCGTTATGTCAATCTTCTGCTGTCTGATTCTATTTGGTTGACATGACATGGAGATTTCCTCTTCGAATTGTTTCGTTTACTTATATTAACTTATAAATTGATAGAGATCGTTCTTTTTTTTAAAGAATCCAGGTATAGGCGAGTCTTTGTTTATAAAGGGACAATACCGATATTTGATTTTTCTTTGTTATAGCTTTTATGAATGTAATGAGATTTGTAGACACAGGTGTGTATAGTATCTTGCACGTGTGCGAGTGCTTGCGCCTACCTCATTACATATCTGGTCAATTATCTGTCTTTCGGGGTTTTTAAGCCCTAAAGGTATTAATTTACGCCCTATTCAACATCAGATGGATTATAGTCTACAGTAGAAATCGAACCCAAACCATCGAATGAAAACTGCCAAGCCAGAGACAGAGTTCAGACGCTCTAACAATTGAGGTAATCCGCTAATATCCTTAATGTGTGCTTTCATTAAGAAGCCTGCTTTTCAAATCTCCTCTTGTACAAAAATCAGAAGTAATAAAAGATCAACGTAATTCATACAAAGATACATATCAAAGTGGTGAGTGTGTGATTCAATGCAACGACGAGGCAATCTAATCGTTGGTGTATCAGTAAAGCTCAAAGTTGTTTATCGTATACAATTGGTGCTTTCATTAAGAAGCCTGCAGTTCAAATCTCATCTTGTACAAAAATTAGAAGTAATAAAAGATCAACGTAATTCATACAAAGACACATCAAAGTGGTGAGTGTGTGATTCAATCCAACGACGAGGCAATCTAATCGTTGGTGTATCAGTAAAGCTCAAAGTTGTTTATCGTATACATCTTTTTCAGCAGACGTGTCACTTCAATTGCTGAATCTTCTGTGTTGGAATTCGAATCTCTACATCACAGCCTTGAAAAACTGAGAGGTAAAAAAATCACCCAACTAAGATTTCCACCCTGAATCTGTGTGTCTAAAATCACCGAGTTACATACTGGATCAAATAGCCGCCCCCACCCCCCTCCCAAAGAGTTGTTCTGAGGGCATTTCCGGAGATCTGTCGAGGTGACAAAGAAAATGTAATATAATATTCGCTTGGTATGGTCAGAGGTTAACAACGATGAGGCTGGTGGTTGTCGTTTTTACAGTGGACATGACAACTACGACGACGACCATGATGATGATGATGATGATGATGATGATGAAGAAGAGAAGGATGATGAGGATGAATATGATGATAATAATGATGACAATGACATGACAGCATAAATTTGTTCATTCTTTCATACACACACACACACACCCTGTGTGTGTGTGTGTGGTGTGTGTGTGTGTGTGTGTGTGTGTGGAGGGGGTAGGGACAGTGGGAGAAGAAAGTTAGTAGACCATCGCACTTATCGTGAGCGTGAGTGCGTGTGCGTACATTGAATGCACCAGAAAGCAGCACCAAAACATCGCCGGTGACACCCTCTCCTGCTTCAACAGTTCGTTCATTTCAGCTGAGTCTCGCGCATAGCATTGCATCTTGTGGCAGGACGCGCAAAGAGTGAGTTGTTCTCCCTGTGTGTGTATACTCACGCTCGCCTACGATATTAAGCCTTTTGATCCTTAGCGGGTTTGTTTGATCGCGCAGTCTGTGTCTGAAACCCTTTGATCACCGGTGGAAATAAATGAGAATTTCTGTATTCCTATTCTTCTGGTTAACAAACTGTAAAGGGCTTGTTGTGAGTTCTTCGTTATCATACAAGACAAGTGTTTGTTTCCTCTAGCGGGACAGCTTGAGCGAAAGTTATATTCTTTGATATTAAATTATACTGACAGTTCATTGCATATTTTATTCAAGATTCTGAAGGAAGATATTTTTCAATAAGGTAAGAATGTGTTTTGTGTTAATGCAAGAAATAATACGATGGCAAACAACATGAAATATTAATGTTTGTATGATTTGTGCTTTGTGAAAATATTATTAACAGAACATGTAAGACAGTGTAAATTTTGCGGTCTTTAATAGATAAGAAATAATACCTTTGTCATATTTTTTTTTCTCTAATAATGAAGTTTTAGACGTGCGATTCTTTGATATTGAACATAGTCTTTCAAACTGGAAGAAGTCTTTCCAAAGACTTGCAAATTAACGGATTGTAAGAACAAAACGGGTGTTTTTTCTCATTCGATTTATATAAAGTTTACAATTATTTTTGATTGTCATGCGGTTACTCGAAACGCGAACGACGTTGTTAATTTTCAAACCTGTCTCAACATGTAAATTATAGAACAGAGCTGACAAAAAGAATGTCGGGCCGGAAATTTGTTTGATTTAAAATAAAAGGAAATTTATGAATTAAGATTGAAGCCGTTCTTTTTAACCACCCGTGTTTTAACCAAAATTAAACTATTTAACAACAACGAAAACACATAATAGACTCGCTCTTAAAATACCCAATAAGGGCTCTGTATTCCCAGTCCTAAACCGTTATTTCTTGGACTTTAACTGATAAGTTGATATTAATGTGAGAATTAAAAATGTGTGGGATTTGGTGTTTGTGGTTGCAGTATCTAGTTAATCATTATTATGGACGGCTAATATCAGAAAGTATTTCATTGAAGGGGCGTCTAACGGCCAACTGAGACCAGATTGTATGGTTTCTCCCTTCTCATGGCTTGCGATCTAGCGTAAACATAATATCATAATATGTACATTCTAAAGGCATTGGTTGTATTAGCAATATCATACTAATATTGCCCTTTGAGCTGAATGAATGTTTCAGTGTGTTGGGAAGGGGATAAGGCGGGTATAGAATACCGAAGAGAATTTTTTGTTTGAGACTAACTAAACACCGTTGATGATAGATCGTGTTATGGTTTTCCTCTTCTTATGGCTTGCAATCTAGCGTAAATATAATATCATAATATGTACATTCTCGTTCAAACAATAAATTAAGATGTTAGCTGTTCATGTTTAACGTTTGGGTATTTTAGTTTGTACCGTCCCGAATAGTATTTATAAGACTGTTGATTTATTTACCTAAATGATAGTAGTAATAGGAGGAGGAGGAGTAGGAGTAGTAGATGTAGTAGTAGTAGTAGTAGTAGTAGTAGTAGTAGTAGTAGTAGTGGGAGTAGTGGAAGTAGTAGTAGTAGTCGTAGTAGATGCTGTAGTAGTAGGAGGAGGAGGAGGAGGAGGAGTAGTAGCAGTAGTAGTAGTAGTGGGAGTAGTGGAAGTAGTAGTAGTAGTAGTAGTAGTAGTGGGAGTAGTGGAAGTAGTAGTAGTAGATGTTGTAGTAGCAGTAGTAGTAGTAGCAGTATGCGTAGTAGGAGGAGTAGTAGTAGATGTAATAATAGTAGTAGTAGTAGTAGTAGTTGTTGTAGTAGTGTAGTAGTAGTAGTAGTAGTAGTAGTAGTAGTAGTAGTAGTAGTAGTAGTAGTAGTATTAAGATTTTTCATTATATTTTTTTTAATCGTATCACACGGACAATTCCTGTTATGTCCTTTTTCTGTGTAAGATATCTGGCACGATTGGAATCGGAGACAATTTGATAAATCAATAAGCGTAATGCAAATGTTTATGGTTGTCTAATGGAATGTGAACAAACGTTTGTGTTTTGTTCAATGAAAATTCGTTCATTGCGTTACGTTGTATTTGCAAAGAACAAAAAGACAACATGGCATTGAAATAATAACTGAAAAGATCCATGGTCATGTTGCAAAAGCAGTTTTGTTGCACGCGAGATCAACAATGTTGGCACTGCCATTCCTAGAGTAATAGATATTCCTACAACGTATCTTTAAAAACATTAAAAGCTTCTTGGAACCTTTCCCTTCATTGAACATCACTAATCCAAACATTAGGGGTTATTGTTTGAGTATTAACAGCAAAAGGAATGCCAAGACTTTTTTTCTGTATCGGGGGGAATGAGCCCGGTTAGACCTCATGATGAAACAAGAAATCTCATTGATTGATTTTGATGTATGTCATGTTGGTGTCCACGTACTAGTCTTGCAGAAATTTATTAAAAGAAAAAATCTAGAAATGTTGTGTTGTGATATTTAGAGTGTTTGATAAAAGTATATCAATATTGATGATTATGAGGCCTTCTCTCTTTAACACTTTTCGTTCTTTTTTTTTTATCTTCACCATGTTGTATGCGAGGGACAATTTTGTCATCTGTTTCTTCCTGTTATCTTTTTTTTCAGTTCCACGTCTAAGTACTTCATTTAATTTCTTCTTTACATTGTCTCAAATTGCTTCTCCTCACGATTTCGTTATTTGTTCCTGGCATTTTTCAACACATTTTTGGGGGCGGGGAACTTTTCTAATAGAATTTTTTCTCATGCATTTTATTTAAGTACCACGAACAGCGAAAAACGATTTTTCAAACTCAAGCAGAAGGGGTTATGATAGTATGAATAGAATAAAGTCCCCTTTTCAGATTGTAAAGTCAGTTGTCTCTGTGGAAGTTTCAAAACAACTCTCAGTGACCATGTCCACACTAACAACCGCTCACATCTAGCTCTAATTAAATCTGGATTCATTTCTACCAAAGAAATCTGTATGTTATATAGATAGAAGGCAGGTCTTGTTTCCACCCAATTATCTGCTGATGCCTAGCACCAGCCATCTCTGTATTATACTAATCACTTCCTTCTCGCTGATCTAATGAGTTTTCCAGTCTCAAGAAAGAACAACGGTCTATGTTACATGTTTCCGTTTTTTTATTGGGGTTAATGTTCACGCTTACCCAGTCAGTGTTGTCTCAAGAGGTCGCAGTCTGATATGAACCATCTGTATAAACACCCCGCTATCCTACCTTTTAATCGACTAGATATTTTGCTTTGAATGCTGTCCTTCTCAAACTGTGACGCGACTGATCCCACGATAGGCACATTTAACCATAATTCTATAATTACCTATGTGATTCAGCTAATGAGAATGTTTATCTACCTACCTTGCATTTTACAGGTGTTAATAAACGTGTTGGCTTGGGGTGGAGATAAGAAATAGTAAATCTCAATGTCTCTTAAGTTTATAGCAATAAGTGAAGGAAAAGGAAAGAATTGGAAAGGAAGAAATGAAAAGGAAAGAATGGGAAAGGAAAAAGGAAAAGGAAAGAATGGGAAAGGAAGAAAGGAAAAGGAAAGGAAAATGGAATATAATGTTTAACATTGATTATGTTGTTTGGGTGGAGTGTCGGTGCTGCTGCTTATTGTGATAGTGATGATGACGACGATGAAGATGCTTGTTAAGATGAAGACGAGGATTATGATGATGAGGAAGAGGAGGAGGGAGAAGAAGAGGATTATGAATAAGATGACGACAATGACGACGACAACGACGACAACGACGACGACAACGACGACAACGACGGTGGTGGTTGGGAGGATGACGATGACGATGTTGATGATGTCAAAAGTGATATCGATTATGGTAGTTGGTGTGGCAGTAGTGATAATGATAGCAATGTATTGATAATTGATAGCCGTGGTAGTGAGAGAGGAAGTGGTGGGTAGTGTGGTAGCTACTATTTTTCGCTGTTTTACGAAACTATCATGGCGGTACACTAAAACTCGTGACAACGCCGCGTACACAACAACTGCATTTAGCATTTATGTAGTGGTGCGATTATCTAGTCTCACCGATGACGCAGATAGAATAAAAAATCAATCTTTGTAACAAGCAAAAAAGCCACTATTCCCTCCGCTTCACGTCTAAGAGTCGGGAAAAGTATTTATCATTTTAACCTAGTAAACGGAGAAATTTCAATGACCTCTTGCTCCTTTTGTAAAACAACATTTTTATTTTTTTAAACTGAAATTCTAACATGAAAAAATGTATCTAATGCCATATCACCTGCTGAGCTTAAAGAGCTGTGCAATGCTTTTTATTTTGTTTTGTTTTGGGTTTTTTTTTTACTTTCTTTCTGATGTTTGGTAAGAAGCCACTATTTCCTCCGATTGGTTTCTAAGAGGGACGGGGGCATTAACATTTTAACATAGTAACAGGAGAAATCATATCTGCTTTTTTTGTATAACAGTATTTTTAAGAATACTAAAGTCATATCATGAACAGACCTTATTTCGAAGTCACATCACCTGCTGGTCCGAAGAGCTGTGCAATGTTTTTACAATATATTTTTGTTAACTTTCTCTCTGAAATCCAATGAGAAAGACACTATTTTCCACGCTTTATTTGTTAAGAGGGGAAAAGCATAAACCTTTAACGGGAAAACTTCTCTGACTTTCGTATAATGTGGGCCGAAAGAGCTTTGTAATGCTTTTTCTTTCTTTTACTTTCTTTTTTATATCCGGGTTGTGTGTTGATTGTTTCAGTTTAGCAGAACCAATAAAGCCATCTTGTCACCAAAGGACGAGATACCCCCCCCCCCCCCCCCCGCCCAACCCCTTTCTCCCTTTCCTCTTCAATAATATCTGCTCCTTTTGTAAGAGAATATTTTTAAGGAGACTAAATCCACGAGAAGATCTAAGTCACGTCAAATGCTGGGCCTAACGAGTTGTACAATTTTGTTGGGTTTTTGTTTCACTTTCTTCCTATTTGATATCCGTTTGGTGTTGCTTGTTTCTATTTAGCAGAACTCAATAAAGCCATCTTGTCACCAAAGGACAATATTCTTTCCCCTCTCCCCCCTCTCCCCCCTCTCCCCCTCTCCTCTTCTTCCTCTCCCTATTTCATTTCCGATGTTGGCTTTTCCCCGGCCCCAAACCTAGTCTGTTTGGCAGACATATTACCATCCAAATCCCATTTTCTCTTCCCCTGCTCTCTTTGAGGTTTTCGCCTATATTATTGTTTTTAGAGTTATCTGTTGGGTATAAAAAATACTCGTTCCTTTCAAGTCTGCTAAACTCTATTATCTCGGCGTTTCTCGTTCTGAGCTCCATGTAGGCGTGTTTCCGGTCATTTCCCAGGTTTTGTCCTTTTAAAAATAAATGGCCTTAACATTTCACATCTCACATAAAACATGCATAAATATATGTTGAAGAATATCTTTCTCTTTCCTTCTCTTTAATGTCACTCTATTTTCTGACCCAACCCCATTAATTTTCCCCCTAGCGTTTTGCTCTCTTTTTATCTTCTCTTTCTCGATTTCTTTCGCAATCTCTTTCCGTCTATCTTTACATGTTTTCATCTGTCCGTACGCCAATTTTCATCCGGCTAACACAATTCTCTCAGTGCCATCCTGATCATTCTCCTCCACCCCCTTACTCTAAAAACCTCCTTCATCTCACAATATCGGTAGAGGCAATAACAAATTCATTTTTGTCATAACATGTCGTTGATTTAAAGCGGCAATCCTTACCTTCTTATCCCAGTAATGATTCTACCATATCTCCCCCTATTTTTTACTCTTAACCCAGTGTCATTCCTTAGAATCGAGGCAATCGCATCGTCATTTTTCTGTTACAAAGCTGACGTAGACAATGCAGGATTCCCAATTTTTACCCCGGTCCGTCGTAAAGAAATCCCTTGATGTATTACTCCAAAAAAGTTTCCCCCGGTAATTCTAAGCAATATATTCAGGGGAAAAAATGAGAGCGGTCCAAAATTGGTTCGTGACTCTTGCCTGATAAATGATGATGATATATTGCTGTAGGCGATTTAAGGATGAAGAGTAATTTCTGTCTGTGTGGATACGGATGTAGTTTGTGTGTGTCTGTGTGTGTGAGCGAGAGAGAGACAGTATGTACCGTATATAGAATGAGTGTGAGGATGAGACTATGACGCACCTTGTCTGGGTGTGAGAGAATGAGATTGTGTGTTTTCCACTTTCCCTGATTACGCCCAATGAATAATCAAAAATTGATACGCGTTCGTCTACTTACGTAAGTCATTTCGTCAGTTACCATTTTTTTTCCATACACGTTAAATTTAGGTCGCCAGACTTCATCATCATGTTTTCTCGTAATTGCAACAATGACATAACACAAGAAATATAAATGACAAAATAAAAAGATAAAAGAGTATAAATATTAAATTAATTTTGGACAAACGGATTGATCTGCCCTCAGAGAAATAAACATTGGTAGGCTATATAATAAGCATGAGCGCATACATTTATACTGTAGTATACTGAACCGTATTTAAAAAGTGACTTAAGATTTAACTTTTTTGTCGAGGATATATGGATCCCAATTAATCTTGCTAGCCCTTTCTGATTTTGGGGGGTATTTTATTCCACCTTATAATGATATGATATGCATTACTATTTTGAGTGTAAACATGTAATCAAGTATTTATTGTATTGACTGGTTGTGTAAAGCGCCCCTAAGCACTTTGATGTGGACTGTCGGTGCTGTAACCAGTAAATTATTATTGTTGTTGTTGTTATTATTATTATTATTATTTTTATTATTATGGCAGAGGAATCATAATGAGTCCTCACTGCTAAATCATTAAGGTCCTCGTCGCCATTATGATTCCTCAGTGGCCTGCCATTCCGTCACCGCACCACAATGACAAACACTAGCATGAAAGCATTCATAGACTCTCAGCTGCTGACATTGGAAACAATAGGACGTAGGATCAGAGGAATAGCAATAATAGAGAGTCCATTAAAGGATCAATTTGAAGAGTACAACAGTGTCATATTATGAATGGGGAAAAAGTACACACCGAACTTAATGTCCAACGCACGAGCCCCATTCGTAATGTGCCGTTATGTTGAAATAAGTTGATTTTTCCCCACAAGTAATTAGTAATTGGAACAGCCTTTTCGCACAAATGTATGATATTATGCATGTAGAAAGATTTGCAAATTGTATAGTGTGATGATATTCTAGAGATCCTAGAAAAGAGGGAAATGAACCAGGTTCCTTTCGCTTCAGAGGCGCGAACCGTACCTCTGCGCCACTGGGACCCCCTTATAGCGTAACTACTACAAAAAATAGCGCCCATGGCATCACTGATATGATATCTCGTCTGTTTTCTCTGTTCATGAGGTTTATAGACTTTCTATGTTCACTGGATGAGAATGTGAGAGAGATGCGATGCCACTTCGTCTGGGGCCTTAAAGTCGAAAATAGAGAGAGAAAGAGAGAGATAGAGAGAGAGAGAGATAGATAAAGAGAGAGAGCGAGAGGTCTAGAGAGAGAGAGAGAGAGAGAGAGAGAGAGAGAGAGAGAGAGAGAGAGAAAAAGAGAGAGAGAAATAGAGAGAGAGGGAGAGATAGAGAAAGATAGATATATACATAGAGAGAGAGAGAGAGAGAGAGAGAGAGAGAGAGAGATCTAGAGAGATAGAAAGAGAGAGAGAGAAAGGGAGAGAGAGGAGAGAGGAAGGAAGAAGCAAAGAATGCGAGGGGCGAGGCAAGGAAAGGAAATGTTCCGTGATAAAAATTTTAATCGATGGAACGTGTGAAAGCCTGATCGAAACTTTGTGGCAAAATAAGGTTATTTTTATCGGTTTTGTGACTTTGGATGTAGGATGGTAAACTAACAACATTATGACGTCATGGGTTTTCAAAACATGGCGTTCTTACCTCAACAGGCTAATGAGACATTTCATCCGCTTTTTATTTTATCATGGGTAACGACTTTATGAACTGCAGAGAGGATCCTCTTCGGAGACCTGAGTTAAAACATTAAACCTCCCATCATGTATTACCCTGCACCCTCTATATTTATTGTTATAGTAGTATCAAAGGTAAAATACCCAAATTAATTACGAAAACCCGTAGCCTAACCCAAAGGTTCGATTTTGCTTAGGGGCGGCCACGGAGAGAACGCTTATTGATTACGCCGAGAAAAATTACAATGGAGAGTATAGCAACTCACGAACAATGGAGAATTGCTAGAACTAAGTTTGCTATCCGGGGGGGGGGGGGGGTGATTTTACCAGCGTAAGCCATAAGCGTTCTTTCTGTGGCCACCCCAAACCCAGAAAGAGGGGAGGGAGTAAGCCTGGAGTGTGTCATTTCAAGCTCTTCAAAGGCCAGTTAGTTATCAAAGCGTCGCGTTTGTTATTACTCATCATAACAACAACAACAGCATCAACTGATGGAAAGGATACTAAGAGCCACGACTGCAACCTCACGTGCAATCTCGCTATCCCTCAATCCGCCCGCTCCCTAATTAATTCCCTCAGCATGTTAATAACCGAGTCCCTTTGGGATTGGTACGTATTCCGGATTCCGCCCAGCTCCGTGTGTGTCTGTCTCTATCTATCCATTCACCACCCTTCTCCTAATCAATACTATCTATCTTTCTACACATCTTTCCATCTATCTATTTATCTTTCCATCTATCTATTTATCTTTCCATCTATCTATCTATCCATTCAACACACTTCTCCTAATCAATACTATCTTTCTACATATCTATCTATCTATCGATCTATTTATCTTGCCATCTATCTATTTATCTTGCCATCTATCTATTTATCTTTCCATCTATCTATTTATCTTTCCATCTATCTATTTATCATTCTATCCACCAAACCGTGTGTAATGCAGAGGGCCTTCCATTATTTATTCATGCATCAAATGATATATCTATCAATCTGATCATCTATCATTTTATCCATCCATCCATCCATTCATCTATATATATAATTCATTATCTAACCATCTGTATCAATATATACAGATCTATATAGCTATCTATCTATATGTCTGTGGCTATATTCAATTATCTATTCAACTATCCCGCCATCTATATTTGGTGTTGAATCTATTTATCTATTATCTGATCAATCTGTTAACACCTTATTGGTTTTGGCCACACAACCTTATCTTCTTCTTACTTGTATTTGATACATTAATTCATCTTACAACCAGTCTATCTATTATATATCATTCTTTCTTTCCGTCTGTCTGTCTGTCTGTCTACCCATCTATCCTTCTCTCTATCCATCTCCCCGCCCGTGCCTTTGATACCCCCCTATAAAAACGTGCGCCATAAATTTAACGATATGACCGGTATCCACTTTCCAATTTTCTTTGCTCCAACCAGGCTCATCGCGTATGCATAATTCCTGCATGCGCCCTTTTTTTATTCAATCATCTTCATCTGATCCCCGTCTGTCTGTCACTCCTATTCTTCTTCCCGTCTCATTCTATCAATCTGCGATCGATGACCGAGCAGCAGCAGCAGCAGCAGAGCCCACCACCACCACCACCACTACCAGTAGCAGCAGCATCGTCTTCCATTGTAATGCACGGGAGGGGACGACGGACATCGGCGGCGCGCGGTCCTTGAATACTCCAACGACGAGGGGGTTAAGAAGAGGAAAGAATGAATAAAGAGAGATGGACGGACGGACGGACGGATGAACCAAAGCAGGGGAGTTATTCTCCGGTCAGTATTGAAACGCCCCTGGGCCTCTCGTTGAAAGCCTTTTTATTTGGTCGATGTGGAGCAAGGTTTGTCTTGGGAAAGAGTGTGTTTTTCTTCTCTTTATTACAATACTGATCCCCCCTCCCCCACCCCCTTTCACACATTCACCACCCCCACTCTCTCTTTCTCTCTCACTCTCTTCCAATAAACTCAACGATTTTTCTATTTCTATAGGAATCTTTTGGCCTGTTTCTCATGCGATTAAAGTGATTGACTCCGAATCGACCATTTTAGCGAGACCTTCGGGTCTTGTCGCGGAGTCAGGGAATAAATCAGAAATGGCCGTTATCCCGCCTTTTGTTAACTTATTTAATAAACGTACATTTCTTTGTTGACACTAGAGTGTGTACAGGTGTGTTTGTGTGTTTGTGTGTTTGTGTGTTTGTGTGTTTGTGAAGTGTTCGTTTATTTGTTGATAAGGATTGTTCTTTCCACTATCATCATGTAGTAGAAGTAAAAGTATAGGTAGTTGTAGTTGTAGTAGTAGTAGCAGCAGTAGTAGTAGTAGTAGTAGTAGTAGTAGTAGTAGCCGCAGCAGCAGCAGCAGCAGCATCAGTGTAGTGGTAGTAATAGCAGCAGCAGCAGAAAGAGTAGTAGTAGTAGTAGTACTGGTGGTGGTGGTGGTAGTAGTAGTAGTAGTAGTAGTAGTAGTTGTAGTTGTTGTTGTAGTAGTAGTAGTAGTAGTAGTAGTAGTAGTAGTGGTAGTAGTAGTAGTAGTAGTAGTAGTAGTAGTAGTAGTAGT
>JARBEQ010265827.1:0-10180 GCA_030265355.1 Tritonia tetraquetra
ACTTTCTTCCAAAACAATCAAATTCAAGGACTTTTCAAGGACTCCTTAAATTCCAGGACTCCGCATGACCCATGGCCCACTGTGCCCAAACCTTGAATGGCACTAAGAGTAAGAGCGTCACATTTTTAGGTGTTGCCAAAGTTTTGGCCATAACAATATTTACTGTTTCCTTGGTGGAAAACTGAGCAGATCTTACCACGTAAGACGAACACCGTTTTAGAAAAAAAGCGCCCCCACAAACACTATGTCACGTGACAGCCCACTGAGATTGTGAAGGGGGAAGCACAGCGACAAACATATCAAATTGGGGAAATAAATATAAACAAACGGGATGAGGCTCAGACAGGGGGGCGTCCCTAGCCCAGTGATCAAGCCACTAGACTTTGGACACGGGAGGACCGGGTTCAAGTCCCGCCTGGTGCGGAATTTTCTTTTTCTCCGGACCTTTCAGAGTTTTCTAGGCTCGTGGAATCTTCTCAAGTTCTGTTGAACCACCTTTGATATATATATATGATCTTTATGTGTTAAACAGGGCGTTAAACTCCAAACTTTAGACCTTTATTTTTCGAAGTAGTTCCTTGTCCGACGCACCCCTTATATCTACCGGTCGACATAGCAGTCCTATTAACGGTCGATGTCGAGGTGGCAGAAAGATCAGAAAGTTATCTCTACATTATGTAGACACAAAGCTAGAACTAGGTACGTACTTTCGGGTTTAGGGTTGGGTTTAGGGCTTAGGCAGGTCTATTCGGGTACGGAACACAAGCGGCCGAGGCAGGTCTATTTCGGACAAGGACCGCTTGCCCTTTTATACGGCTCAACCAGAAGCGACGTTCCGATTACCTGTCTTCATGACATACTAAGCAAGAGGACAGATTGAGTAAACAAAATAAGGGACCACGTCAGTACAGGCCACTCCGGTTTGTCGCAACTCAGTTAATCGCAACGTCTCCCATGAAACAGATTTAAAAAAGTGACTGATTAAATTGCAACTTCGGATAACCGCTTTTTGTTTTTGCCGCTCCCGTCGTGTTGCGATTAACCGGAGTCGACTGTACTCCCAAGCCGCCCGCATTATGGACCGTAATCATAACATTGTAGGTCAATGTCGAATAGTGACACACGGTAAATAAATGGCGCAAGGTCATATCACCATGTCCCGACGGCTGTAAACTGACTGACTTAATAATGAGACGGGAGTTTAGTCTAAACCAAGCCAGATCCCATTACGTACAAAGGTGACAGGAAAAAACCCAAACACAGTTATGACAACAAACACATTTTATAGAGATAACGACAGTTAATTGGCCTGGAATGAATCACACGTTTTGATTGACATGACGCACAGACTGGTTGGTTGCTAAAGGAGTTTACACATCTTTTTTTTTTAAATGACGTTCACTCGTGTCCAAAACCAAGTGTGTCCAACACAATCATGACCCCCAGTAAAACAATTTAATAATAACTCCCGACTCCCAGTATACATTTACAGTAAAACCTCGTTATATCGCCTCAGGGTTAAACCACCATTCTCGCTTACCGCCTACTTTTCGCTTCTCGCTTACCGCCTACTTTTCGCTTCTCGCTTACGTTTCGCCATTGTACGCTTCTGATCATGTATTGTTCACTCAACCCTTTCCATTTTCCTTTGCTGCGAGCGTTGGCGGTATAACGAGGTTTTACTGTCTACTACCAGTTTCACCAATGATCTTGAAGATAAAGTGACGCGAAGAGTGTGTGCCCTATTCATTTCTGACGTGTTTCTCTTGATGGCGTGATGTATGGACCGCTGATTTGACGTGTTTCTCTGATGGCGTGATGTGTGGACCGCTGATTTGACGTGTTTCTCTGATGGCGTGATGTGTGGACCGCTGGTTTGACGCTTGCCACCACTAGACTTTGGACGCGGAGGACCGGGTTCAAGTCCCGCCCTGTCTGGTCCTTTCAGAGTTTGCAAGGCTCTGTCCACGTTGAATCTTCTCTAGTTCTGTTGAGCCGCCTTATGACCTTTAAGTGTTTAAAAGGACGTTAAACTTCAAACTTAAGAAGTATTTTTTGTATCCCTGCAACGCTTCATAACTACTAACATTATGGTCAAATTATTTGATGTTCCTCACCACTAACATTACGGTCAAATTATTTGATGTTCCTCACCACTAACATTATGGCCATTCTACTTGATGTAAAGTATTCCCGCGAGGCATTTGTTGATAAAGGTCAAGAGTTTTCATCCTTATTTCCAGGAGATCCATATATTTGTGACAGTGATTTTAAAAAGCAGCGACTGATTGCCTCGTGTGTGTTCTCTTCCTTACATCTTGCTCTGTTCCTCCCAACAAGTAGATATTAGGAGGAGGGAGGGGGGAAGGGGGAGAGCTCCTATCTTATGATAGTTTTAGTAAATCAGTTTTTGGTGTTTCTGATTTTAGTTAATTGTTCGTCTGGTTTCTTACTTGTTTCGTTAATGTGTATTTTTAATCTTATTTGATTTGTAATTGTAAAGCACATAGAGCATGACTTGGTTGTGGATATGCGCTATATAAATGCTTTGCATTATTATCATTATTAATATTATTATTATTATTATTACTGGCTAAGTAGGTAAATGCATCGACATCCAATCGGTCTGTCATTTCCTTCCAACATTACTGGTGTCTCTGGCACATAAAGGTCACATCAAAGGCGATTCAACAGAACTCGAGAAAATTCCACGTGAATCTCCAAAAGCAGAGCCTTCAACACTCTGACGCGACCAGAGAAAAAAAATCCACACCGGGCTTATTATTCTGTCAGTGACTTGTCACACATTCTTTCCTTCTTTATCCATTTTATCATTGTCTCAGCGGATCATACTATGATGGAACAAAAGTTCTGCCACTAAAGACTTTTTTTTATGGGAGCGCTCTAAAATTCTGGAAGTCTACTCACCACATATAACTCGACTTAGTGTGATGTAAGGGGACACTATAAAAGTGCTGTTACTGTTAATCTCTACGTAATTCGAATATAAAATTCGAAAGGAACACTTCAGACTCCCATATTTTTAGAACAAGATCGCGTCTTTTGTGCGGGATACTATCCAGCGCGCATTGGTTCCTTGCTTATTCATATTCTCTCTCATCAATGTCGGCTCCATTTTCAGTATTAATGTTACTAATTATAGTACAGTACTTAACTTCACTACTACCGGAGCCACTCCTGTATCTCCATGTCGTCCATATTTGTTTGTTATTATTGTTGTCCCCGCATAATGGGTCTTCGTGGCTTAGCGGTAACGCAATTAATCAGTGATGATAACAGAAAATTGTCAAAAAGGGGAACATTTCTGGTCAACTCAAAACATGCATGAAAACAGCCCTCACCCCTCTCCAGCCCCCATGCAAGCCAATCTGATATTTTAAAAAAAGAAAAAAGGAGGAAAAAAAGAGGATTTCCGCCAATCGGCGGAAACTTATCATCACTGATTAATACCGCAGAGCAGTATTGGGGCCAACCCTATGTCCAAGGCACACAAGATACCCCTTAAGCATGGCTGATGGAACACAGGGTTGGAAATCCTCTGGATCAAAGAATTTCAGACAAGCAGGTGATCAACCCACTGTGTCCTAAACTCTTTATTAATTTATTGATACCATGAGCAATACCATGGGCAGTATACAAGGTCAATAAAAATACAAATGAATGTAGCCCTTGTGGGTTACCCCCTCAGCTGTGTAAGAACTGAACTGGGAGAATTTGCCACTTTGGGTGAGCCACTATTATTAGTACGGGAGGATCAAAGGAGGCAGCGAGAAGAGCAAACGGGTGAATTCCCACAGCTTGGGGAAAGTGGGAAAGTGGAGGGAGATATCTGGGGTCATCAGTGGTATCAGACCCACCAGTATTCCCACCGCGGTCTTGTGGAATGCAGAGAAGAAGGAAGAGCCTGGAATGCAGGGAAGAAGGAAGAGCCTGGAATGCAGGGAAGAAGGAAGAGCCTGGAATGCAGGGAAGAAGGAAGAGCCTGGAATACAAGGAAGAAGGAAGAGCCGATTCTCAAAACCACAGAGATGAGAATGCTAAGAAAAATTTAAAGGAGTTACACAATGACAGACAAAGAAATATCAGGAAGGAGTGACCCGTGTGCATGTTAAAGAACCCTTGGCAGTTGGAAATCGATTTATATAAGAGTAGGCTGCAGGGCCGCTGTCCGGGCAAAACTTTCAGAAAGGTCACAGTGGGTTGATCACCTGTTTGGCTTAATATCTTGATCCAGAGAAATCCAGTTGCATAGTGCTGGCCCTACACTGTAATGGTAAAAGGGAACTGGATAAGAAAGAACATTGGAGTGACTAGAAAAAGTGAGCGAACGCAAGAGTCAGATGGTATGGACACATATGGAGAAAGAAAGATGAACAGTGAAGTGAAAAAGATGTTCCACATGACAGTGCCTGGAAAAGACCATGAAAGGAAGATGCAGAAATTTCTTTCTTTCTTATCCAATTCCCTTTTACCATTACAGTGTAGGGCCAGCACGATGAGTCTGGATTTCTCTGGATCAAGGTATTAAGCCATGGATGATATTACTCAGAACGATAAGCAGGAACTCACTGCATGTGACTCCTGACGATGCCTCCAACAGAAAATTGTGGAGAAGGAGAATTTTGAGCAGCTGACCACATGAATTGGGAAAAAGCGAGACAGAGAGAGAGAAGTATAAAATGAACATTCTTCACATAGTGAAAGACAACGATAAGATGAGAAAAAAAGTGCAAAATAAACAACTTACACTGTCTTGGCCATCGTTGCTATTTTCTCCAGCTTGAGGATTCTGTACTGTCCAGTTATACTTGCGCATTTCCAAAGGCACGCCAAGACGTTCGTACTCAGAGAACTGATGGGTCAGGCTGAAGTGGCAGGACCCACAAGCCGCCACCCCCTCACCTCCCCACATAACGAGAGCATTCTGGGGTGCTTTGTGATCCCGGAGAAACTGAAATTTCTGAACTTCTAGAGTTCGGATCTTCTTTCTTAAAACTGTGAGTCCACAGATGAAGCACACAAACTCACAAGTGACATATTTACGGAGCCACCTGTTTTTGTCCACATCACTCCTACATTCCTCATACTCCCTCCACTGGTTGATAAGGCTGTAGAAGCAATAGGAACAAGTGATCACAGTTCCTTCTTCACTCATCGGTTCAGATCCTGTTGTGGCTTCTCGGTTGGCCAAAAATGGGAAGAAGGGCACAGAGCCTTGTTGGCCAGCCATAAGCTTTTCTTCATGCTTGATAGGATAAGCGCATAAGATCTGGGCTTTGGATACCAAACACTTTTCACCACACACATAGCAAACTTTCTTGGGCCGCTCTCCTGCCTGTAATAAAGGATGCGGTATGCTGTTAGAAGTTGAGGCCTTTCCCTCATTGCTTTGTTGACGCACGAGTTCCACACTGGGCTGGAGTTTGGAAGCAGCTGGAACAGACGCTGTTGGATGACTGGGAGGTAATGGTTGACCTCCCTGGAACTGACTTATCTTGGTTGATGGTATGGGACTTTTGCTGATTTCTATTTTAAGAGGCTGGGTCACAGATTTTGGATAGCTGTCTAATGGATGAGACGGAGTCGCTGATGATTCAGACGGATTGATGCAAGTAGGAATGGAAGAGGGAGGAGAACTTGTTGGAAGAAGTGAATATCTGCGTTGAAGAAACGGGATTTTGTCAGCTTCAAAATGCTGGTATTGAACTTGTAAATGTCCGAAGCAGCCCATGCACACTCGTACAGATCCATCAGGGTTGAGGGGCCGTGCTCCTTGGGGACGACGCAGTTCTCGAACAAAAGGAAAATACATGCACTGTTCATGGGCCAAGTAGGGCACGGTGAAGAGAGGACACATTTTAGTGGAAGGCCACGACATACTACACAAGTAACACACCTCCAACCCTCCAGCTTGGGCATCCTTTCCTGAACCTATCACGATGCTGGAGTCGTTACTGAAAAATGAATCTTTTATCTTGAAGATGCGTGCACTCGTAGGGGTTCCATGGTTTTCATAGGAATACCATTGATGACAAAGGGGGGAAAAGCAGTGTTCACAGACTTTGCATACACCTTGACTGTTGATGGGTTGAGCTCCTTTTGGAGGAGTTATTTTACCTAAGAATGGGAAAAAAGGTTCATTCTCTGCACGTCGACTACTAGAAATGACCTTGGCAGCCACACCCTGTACCTCAGCACCACATGTGTAACAAACAAACCCATATTCATCAAGGCTCGGTTTAGAACGAGTCACTTTACCTCCCTGTTGTTGTTTGTCTTCTTTGTTCTCTTGATGACTTCGTTTTTCAGATTTCCGTGGCACAGACTCTTGTTTGAGTGGTACAGACAAATCTAAAACCCCCCCACTGTCTCCATATTGCTTTTGTTTCTTTTCCCGTCTGCCACCACCACCACCACCAGCGGCACTGAAACCATCACCCCTCGACACTTTGGAAGTTTCATCGGGAGAAAGCGGTACACAGTTATCACCACAGGACGGCTGATACTGAAGTCCCATAACTTGTGCCATGTATTCGCCCTGTAGTTTCATCTCGGCCCCTGTGAAATGGCCGTCGTCCAGCCTCTTCAACCAGTACAAGCGTTTGATGGCCGGTGTGTTGGTTTGTTCATAAGTCTCCCACTGTTGAGTGAGAAAGGCATAGCATACGTGGCAGCTGTCCACAACACCGTCTGATCCAGGTATACGACTGCCTTTGGGAGGATCATGATGTTCAAGGAAGGGAAAATAAGCACCAGAGTCCCTATGTCGACTGTAAAGCTGGTACTCGCCACCTAAACTGCCACATACAAAACAAACAATTCTGCTTGGCATGGCTAGAGGATGTCGAAGCAATTTGTATCAAAACAAGAAATCAGGAAGTTGGAAGTTCAAATCCAGCAGCAGTACAATAGCTGAGGTCCTTTCACATCTGTTCCATAAAGAAAAGAAAAAAAAGGAATGTATCAAAAATCAAATGAGATCCCTTCATCACAATTCAGAAAAGCCTACCCCAGCACAGTGAACACTGAATAACACAAAAACATATCAACAGATTACTATGCAAAATAACAAGAAATGACACACAAGACCACACCATAAAACTTGCATTAACAGTTACACAATATCTATCTTACACACCATTTGTGATCATGACCTTTGACTCCTACCCACACAAGCAATTGATAAAGCAAATCAGTTTTCATCATCATCACCACTCTTTTCCACATCCAGTCTTTCCCGCCTAGTGTTATCTATACACATGGAAAATTCCTGTCCCAGATGAATGACCTAGAATCCACAACTTATCTCCCCACAAGCCAATAGGCAATTCAGTTCTTGTATACATGGCCCAGATAAAATAATGACACTACGCTCGAGAGTGAATCAAGTAAGAACTGGTTTACTAGCCACACAATCATAGTTACAGACAGATAACAGGATGGATTAAGTATGCCAAGGCAAGCAAAGGTCACAGGCTGTCATGACACCAGTGAAAAGTGGAAAGTTTACAGATTTAGTCACGGTTAGACCCATCAATTTTCATTACCGGGCATCATGGTTTGATACACTTTCTTACAAGATTTCAATTATTACTCAAGACTTTCTGCTCCTTTTAGTAAAATAAACGATTCCATACAATAGAAAGTAGAAAGGCTCTGTTACTGTTGCTGCTACTACTGCCACCACCACTTAACTATACATACTGATGATGATGATGCTCCTGTGTAGCTGTTGCTTCAATTATAATATAACCACCACAACAACGACGACTACTCCTACCAGTACTACTCTATAGTTGCTTCTGATGATGATGATGATAATGTTACTGCTACTGTTGCTACAATCAATCACCCTTACACTTACCAACACCCCTATTACAACTACAACTACTGATGATGATGCTGTTGCTGCTACGACTACAACCACTGCTTGTGTTGCTGAAAAAAAACAAAAAAAACTATTAACTACTTCTAACAACTATACTTCTACTTCTAAGTTATGTGGTAGAACTGATTCCCATCACAGCCAAGTTCCTAAACCCACTCAACTCAGATGTTGTTTTAAAAAATATGTTTCTAACCATTTTGTCACGGAGTCAATGTCCGATGTTGCAGCAGGGGCCTTGCGGATTTTCTAATCCCATGGAAAGGGGAACATGGAGACAAGCTATCAAAAATCTCATTCACTCACTGGAGTCTGGGCAATTTTTAGACTTACAACTCCCAGAGTCTGACTAATAAAATTCTCACTAACCTAAGAGATACTCAAAAAATAAAATGAAGTTAGTGATTATTGAGACCAGATAAGTAGGAATTTCTTAGCCAATCAAAATGACAATTGAGAATGACTCCCAAGCGTGACATTCCAACAATATATTCTTGGACAGACTTTGAAGATAATCTGTTACTAACGATCAGGTATGCCACAACATGTTGAGCAAGATTTGACCAAGAGGAGAATTAAAGGTACAGCACAGGTGCCTTTACACTCCAAAACAATCCTAGGAAAATGTGGATAGAGGTCACCCCTGATATTGTAAAGAAAAGAGAAATAAATCACTTTAGTTGATCAAAAGAAAAGAAGTCGAAATAGAGAGGAGGGGAGAAAGTCATTAGACAAACCCGACACCGAAAGGTAAACCTGGAAATGATGATAAAGAAAGTAAGACTGACACCTTGTTTCGAATCCAAGATCATGTAGGACCATGTTGTCACTGCGGACCTATTATTTTCTTTAATTCTGGCTTAGACTTACCCAGACATCTTATCTAGACGTCTAGAATAATTGCAGACAAGACAATAGCACTATTAGACCAAACATTTTTTAATGGAAAAGGCTCTATGGGGTTCTCTCGAGAAAGTTGTCCAGGGAGACCCCCATACAATGCACAGTGTTGTGGTTTGACTTTCTTGTCGTGTATTGTCACTTATTCCATGTCCCTGAACCCTAAAATCTAAATGAGCAAGTTCTCAAAATTTTCTTTGCAGGGGTTGCTGTCTTTGATCTCACTAATATTAATATGCAAATGAAAATGTCTTGCCCTACATGTGTAATTATGTGTTCAATGTGGGGTACAGATGACAAAGACATAGTCACAGTGTTTTGTGACCAAATTGTTGTATTTGATGTTGTTCAAAATTTGTGATAAAAGTCATTCAAACAATATCATTTGGGGAATAACCTACCCTGTACCAGTTGTTATATCCCTAATCTTTAAAAAGTGACTGATGATTTTTTTTTTATGGATAATTTTTTACCTCTATATATATAAGTGCAAAGTTGAGTCAACAGACATGATGAACCATGTTATTACCTGCATTATCCTTTGAACACGAGTAAAGAATAAACACAAGAAGACAGCAACAATTTTACAAGCGGATCATTCTGTACTCTTGAAATATTTTCTGGCAAAGTTTTAAAGAATTTTTTTTTTAAACGTTGAAATTAGACAATTTAAAAAAAAATCACATCATCGCATCATGTCCGTTACAGTTACATACAGACATTTTAAAATCAAATGTCTCTTAATGGCTTCTCGAAGAGGATAAACATCATTTTCATACAATGCCCTGAGGTCCCCGATCAGAGGGGATGTAGTGAAAATTTCACAATCTAGTGTAAAGCCAGAGAAATTAATGATTCAATTTTCGCGTCATCGCTTTTTGTCATCATCATATCCGTTACAGAAAACACTGTCATCTTTACAGTGCTGAAAGTTTTTTCAAATTGGTGGTATAATTTGAATTAGGGCAAGGGTTACACTTGACTTTGAAACATAAAACTTGATAATATGTGAAAAAGTTATCAGTTGTGGCCATTCAAGTATCGTGACATAAAGTCTTTTTCGGTCATCATCATTTCCGAACATATTGGTCATTTATCATGTACAAAAACTTTTAAAACTAAAACCCAGATACTTGAATATGAATTCATCAAGTTGTAGTTGTAGTAAATATTACACTTCTGGACACTGACAGTGACAAAGGAAATTATTAACACACAATATTATTCAATATCCTGGTTAAAAATATAAATCAATGTTCGGACATGATTTTGGATTGGTGAGATGAAGCTTGTGCTTTTTTAGGGCTCTATCGACACAGATAGGTCATTTCAGCGCCCGCCATATGGCTTCAAACAAATCAAGGTTTAGGAAGA
>JARBEQ010265838.1:0-10179 GCA_030265355.1 Tritonia tetraquetra
AGCTTATTATCCTGGTTGGGGAAGGAAAGAATTACCAGCATGTTGGCAGAGGCGAGAAATAGGGAGGAATGAAGGGGCACAACCACTTATGCCAACTAGCACTGCATAATCTGTCTGATATTTTGTTTAACTATGATCAAAAAATACAAATTACTTGTCGCATGAACTTTGGCTTATATAGTATACTGTTTTTAAATTATCATTTTTACTTTATTCCATTACCAGAGAAGTGGTCCATTACGATGAATTTCTGTCCATGGGAGTAGAGGCTGTATGTAAACTGATCAGTAGCGATGGACTCACCGTGTCATCAGAGGAACAGGTACTTTCTCACATCGTTTGTTCCATTGTTGATTATTTGAAATTGTATATTTGTCCTAATCTTGCATATACCTTGTCACATTTGTTGAAAGCCTTTTTTTTTCTTCATTAGGTTTACGAGGCTGTGATGTCATGGGTGCATCATAGCATGCAAGCACGGCAAGATTACATTGAACAACTTTTAGAAAATGTCCGGCTGCCCTTAATGAACCAAGATTATATTGTCCAGAAGGTGGAGGAGGAGCCACTAGTTAAAGCAAATTCCAGGTGAGACCTTTAAAAAACGTTTGGGAGTAGGTCAACAGAGCTATTAACCCACTCCTCCCCAGGAGGTTGGAAAAAATCTCTGGCTGGTCCCAGTGCAAGGGAAATTGCTCTTGATTTTCAGATGACGAACATTCATTCAAAAATTATTTACGCCCATAAATAAAAGATAAATTGGACAAAATAATAACCATTGTGTAGAAAAATGAATGAACTTTCCCAAAATATATAATTGTAATGGGTTGGTTGAAAGTCTGTCATTGTCACTACCTAGACCATTTTCATCATTTCTCCCATCACTAATAACTATTTTTTAAAATAATGTCCGTCTTCTTACAACTCCTGTTAAGTTAAAAATTCATAAATTAAGACGAACGAGTTACGTTAGGTGAACAAATTCCGCTTCGATTCAATTGTTTGGGGAATTAAAATGTAACTAGATAAAAATATCCGTTTTTCTGAATGATAAAGACACATTTTCGATGAATTGAAGGAGTGTTTCCAGGAATTCAAGGAAGAAAACTAAATGTGTCTATAGAATGCCGTTAACCGTTTAAATAAAAGTGTTGTATCGAGCCAGGCCCATAAAAATGCATTCTGTCGCATCCAGTCAGAATGAGTAAAATAGGACTTCACATTATCAGCAGAGAACATTTAGTGTGTCAGAAATAAAACTCTTTTATTATTCCTCCATCTCCAGGACAGTCATTATGCAGCAAGTAAGACGCTTGTTTGTGTTTTTTGTTTCTTTTAAAAAATTGATATTGTTTAAAAGATTGAGATTGTTTTGATATTTAAAACTTTTTACATTGATAAATTGGTATTGTTCTTTCAAATTTGTTACTGACTGTGGGTTTTTTTGTGGTTTTATATTTTCTATTCAGATGTAAGGATTACCTAATTGAGGCCATGAAATATCATCTTCTCAAGAACGATCAAAAAGTTTTGTACAAAACACCGAGAACTCAGCCTAGAAATCCAATTGGTTTGCCAAAAGTATGTTCTTTTGTTATTAGTTGTTTTATTATTTTACTGCACTTATTTGTTTAGTGGTAACATCACTCCTCTCTGGGTGCCGAGGTCAGGAGCTCAAATGCCACATGTGCAAGATATTTTTCTGGACGTTGCAGAGTATTATTTGCTCTGCCCAGAAGATGCGCATTGAATCTTCTTCCTAACCTTCTTTATTATGACATTTCTGTACCGAAAAGGATGTAAAACTAACCTTTTTGGTGAAAAAATGACATGAAAAACACAAAGGTGAATTTAGAATTTGCTTCTTTAATCATTATTTGTGACCTTTATTTTGTTCTTTATTTATTTGCTAATTTGAAGAAAAGATTTCTTTCTTATCCAGTTCCCTGTTACCATTACAGTGTAGGACTCATTTATGAGGCGGATTTACTCTCGATCAAGATATTAGGCAAAGCGAGTGATCAGCCCACTGTTACTTTTTTGTGGTAGGAATTAATATTACCCGGACAGCGGCCCTTCTGCCTACTCTTCTTGATTTCCAACTTCCAAGAGTTCTTAAACGTGCACAACTTTATTGATTTATGGTTCGTCTCTGATAGGACTAGGTTCTTGATCCCACCTACCTTCTTAGGATCAGGGGAGTGGCAAATAGATTTATACCAAGTTTTGTGAAGAAAAACAACAGCTGTCACCACTGCGATTCGAACCCAGTACCTTTTGCTTTAAAGGCCAGAACCATACCTTTGAGCCATTTGGACCCTAAGGATAGATTTAAGAGTGTCAATTATGTCCATTTTTCGTTCAATGTTAGGGTTTCAGTTTTATGTGTATTTAGTAGAAGCCCATATTGTGTTGAGTAAAATAAAAAGGTATGTCCTTAAGCCTGTTAGGCTCATAGGGCCAAAGCTTAACCCAGTTTTGGTACCATGAAGCTGACAAGTGACAATTTGTCTCTTTCACTTTCTTGATAGGACGCTGCTCTATCACAATATTGTGTTGACCTTATTTTGCAGGTGTTACTTGTGATAGGTGGTCAGGCACCAAAAGCTATACGCAGCGTAGAATGTTATGATTTTCAAGAAGAGAGATGGTACCAACTGGCAGAGATGCCATCTCGGAGATGTCGATGTGGTAAGACAACGTGTGTTTTTATCTATTGATGGGTCCTTGAAAATAGGATTTTATTTTTCATTCTAGTTCTACTGAATTGTAAGAAGTGGAACTTTGTTGGATTTTTTGTTGTTTGTCAGTGTTTAAATCGGTTTATCTTTCTTCTTCTTTCTTATCCGGTTCCCTTTTACTATACAGTTTAGGGCCAGCACTATGAGGCTGGATTTCTCTGGATCAAGATATTAAGCCAAGCAGGTGATCAATCTACTGTGACTTTTATGGTAGGAATAAATTTTGCCCAGAGAGCGCCCTTGCGGCCTACTCTTATCGATTTTCAACTGCTAAGGGTTATTTAACGTGCACACAGGACCCTCGAGTTTATTGTCCGTCTCCGATAGGACTAGATTCTTTGATCCCACCTACCTGAATAGAATCAGGGGAGTGGCATATAGGTTTTCACTGAGTTTCAAGGAGGAAAAGAACCCCGAGACATTGTCGCTGCCGGGAATCGAATCCGGTACTTTTCGCTTCAGAGGCGAGAATTGTACCTCTGCACCACTGGGACCCCCCTAAATCGGTATATCACATACATGTGTTCATGTTCATATATTTTACTGTTTATATCAACCCCGGACAACAAAGAATGAAGCTTCACATTACTGCCATGTTTTTTATTACTATCCTTTACAGGGGTTGCCGTGGTTAATGGTTTGGTGTATGCTGTGGGAGGGTTTAATGGTTCATTACGGGTGAGAAGCATTGATGTTTATGACCCATTGAAAGATACATGGAATTCCTGTCCTAGTATGGAAGCAAGAAGGAGTACTCTTGGTGTTGCTGTGCTCAACGGGAACATATACGCTGTTGGTGGCTTTGATGGTGCCGCTGGTAAGTTTATTTCCCAGTCACTGTAATGCTATCTATCATCGTTATCTTAAATATCCTTATAGCTATAGACAAAATCTAAATAACAACCTAAATTGTATTGCTCATTGTGCTGCTCAGGATTTTTATTTTTTTTGTAATGATAACTGAGTGGTTTCTCTATCTATTGATTTTCTTTCGGTTGTGTTTGTTGATAACCAGCTTGTCTTATTTACTCATATTCCATATATTACCTATCTTGATGTTTTGCAATGTTGAGCAGAGATCAGAAAATGTTAGTGTCATCTACTCTCATCAAACTGCTTTTTTATCGTATTCATAGATGAGAGTAATTTCTATGAGGTTTTCTCATCCAAATAATCTTTTTTGTTTGCACAGGTTTAGATACTGCAGAATATTTTGACGTGAGGGCTGGTCAATGGAAGATGATGAGCAACATGAGTACACGGCGAAGCAGTGTGGGGGTTGGGGTTGTGGGAGGTATGTGGTTTTACACACATCATACATAGACTGCTTATTCTTTGTATATAGGATTTGTCACAGAAGTTGTAGCTGACTTTGAAAATGATCACACTCTAAAAAAATTCATAAAGAATTTAACAAGAACTGCTTTGAACAATTTGGGAACTCGTATTAGATGCCAAACTAACAGAATACTGAGATGTATGCTTTACGTCCCTCTCCTTTGTGACCCGCCTTGTTGCGATGGAGAGGCTTTGGTGGTCTAATGACTTTGAGGGCAATACCAAACAGGTACAACCATATTGGGAAGGCCTCAAATGAAGATCCAGACCAAGAGGTCACAGGGCCCGTTGAGGGGACAGCCCCACCACTTATCAAGGGTGCAATGGGGTAATCTCCTACTTGCCCAAACCAAACTGACTCACGGATTGATTACACGGGTCTAGGCTTGTAGAGGCAAAGAGGATGTCACTGAATAGGGATCAATGGCCAAAGTTTGTGTATGGCCTTACACCAAAAGGTACTAAAAGCGTATTGATAAAGAAAGAAAGATGCTTTACGTCAATGCTAATCATAAATCATAGCACACTACAGATTAGAACATCCTGTGGTGCAGTTTGGCAGCAAATCATTCCAACGAAGTAGTCATCCAATGGTTTAGTTTGAAGCTGTGAACTGATAAGAAATTGTAAGTCTGATGGTGTGATCTCCACGAGGATGTGCTAACCACTTTCTTGAAGAAAGTTAACTTGTCATGTCATTATCTTTCTATTTTGACCAGGGCTGTTGTACGCAGTGGGTGGTTATGATGGTGCTTCCAGACAATGTCTGAGTTCTGTAGAATGTTACAATACTGTATGTGATTCCTGGTCCAATGTAAATAATATGTCATGTCGGAGAAGTGGTGCGGGTAAGTTGTTGGGGTTTTTTTTAAGTGCTTCACACCTAGATTCTGTTTGTGTTCCCCTCTTTAGTACCTTTATCTTCTGTCTGTCATTGTCAACTAATATCTTACTATTCCCAATACCTTACTACCATTATTGTACCTGTTTGGCTAGTAAAGGCACCAGTGGCCGAGCAGATATCAGTGTTTGAATGGGTCACTCAGGCGCTGTGCCCTTGGGTAGGGTACTTAACTCTGCTTACCTCACTTGACTCATGTGTAAATGAGTACCTGGCTGAGGGTAGCGAATGATCGTGTCAGAATGCTAATGCTAAAGCGCCTAACAGGCAGATCGCACTGTATACCCTGTATGGAGGTGAGAAGGAAACAGGAGTGTTAAGGCCTGCCAGGGGTAGACTATACATTGTAAAGTATGATGAACTGGTGATATGGGCTATATATAATATACTTTTACTTTAGTAAATGAGGGAACTAAAAAGAACATTCTATTTATTTGGATTAATTCCCCTATTTTTAATTGAGTGTGCATTTTAAAAAAGATATTGCAATACTTTTTAGAGATATTGAAAATGATTGAAAGATATTAAAACCGCTGATTATTGCCACAGGGGCTCATTTTATGACCTGGCAATACTGACAGTTTGTATTATGTGAGTAGACATAGGTGCAGAGTTTCTTTCATCTAAATCAAATTTCAAAACTAAATTTTGCAATTTGATTGAGAGTATTGTTTTTATTGATATATTGCTTTATGTCTTTTAGGTGTTGGTGTAGTGAATGGATTGTTATATGCTGTTGGTGGGCACGACGGTCCTTTGGTGAGGAAAAGTGTAGAAGCATATAATCCTGAAACAAACACGTGGACGCCTGTATCAGATATGCATATGAGTCGCAGAAATGCAGGTGTGTTGTCTATCACAGAAGAAATTAATCAAAGTTTTTAATTATCTTGTGGAGTGGGTGTTCCAATACTTTATTAACCAAATTGAGAAATTGCTGTCTTGTAAGATGTTGTAACCCTTTAAAGGCCAAGGGGTCTGGAAACAAATAATTTTTGTGGGGGTTTTTATGTAAATGTATCAAACACTATTATAAGAAATTTTACTTTCACCATATTATTGGTGTAAACAGAATGGGTTTTTTTTTCATAAACATCATATTGCTATTCAATGAACTATTGATGGGTAGGCCTACTGTGGTTTGGTCATGATGGGCACTGTGTGTTGGTTAAAACTGAACCCCCACTCGGAAAGGGTTAATGTGGACCAGAGTAATTATAGTGTTTGAAATTTATCGTGTGATGAAAGATGTCTCTATGTGTTTAGCTGGGTATCTGGAATTGTCAAGACTGGCAGGTCACAGCAATTTAGTCTAGATGTCTCAACCAGAAAAGAGAGAAATTCTTGGGAGCATATGTAGCAAAGTTGATAAGTCACACCTCAGGATGCAGAGGTCTGGGGTTTGAATCCTGTCTTGTGCAGAAATTTTTTCTCTGGACCTTTCAGAGTTTTCATACCAGTGCCTGGAGATTCACATAGAATCTTAAAGTTCTGTTGAACTGCCTTTGTTATGACCTTTCTATGTTAGAGAAACCGTTTTCCTCATACTTTTTATGACTGAGGAGATATTCCTGTGTAATTTGTAAGTCCTTTTCAAAGAAAAGAAATCCTGTTGTTGATATGACCTTTCAGTGTTGCAAAGGATGTAATGGAATCTTTAACTTTAAAATGTTTAGTATTCATTGTATATATAATGATTTATTTATTCATAGATTTGTATTAATTTGATTCTGATTTTTCTCAGTTGTGACTTCAGGTATATTTGATCAATCTGACACTGAAGGGTACAATAAGGAATGCAATTTTACTCAATCAAAATCAGTATTGGAATATATAGACTAATTCTTCTGGTTTTTTTGTGAGGTTTTTTTTCCACTTTTTAATTAAAATTTCGTATTTTATATTTTCACCAGGTGTTGTTGCAAATGGGAACAAATTATACGTGGTTGGCGGAGATGACGGCTCATCCAATTTAGGATCAGTGGAAGTCTACGACCCTCAAAGTGACAAGTGGAATCTTCTGCAATCCAGCATGATGACTGGACGGTCGTATGCCGGTGTGACAGTGATAGAAAGGCTACTAATGTAGCCAAATAGAAATCTTATTTAAATTATTGTTATGAGACCATAATGAAATGTGATTTTTCTACAGCACAAACTGTTTTAAGTAAATTTTTTTTACCTACTGTAGAAATCCAGTACTTGTTCTTTGTTATTTGACGATGAGAGGATTATCAGATGACTCCAACAACTACAACTTTTCAAAGGAAAAAAATATGAAGGAAAATCATTTCGTGGTTTGCTTTTTTCATATTCAAATAGAATCATATCTTTGGATGTAGAGGACTTTGAAAAGGCCATTCCAGTGGAATCCAAGATCCAACGAGTTTTCTACTTGTCAATCGATCTGTGTATTTAATCTGCATTTGCTATTCTGAGTATAGTAGGTGTATTTTGTGTAAAAACTGGTCATGTGTTGTAAACATGTTTAGATTTATATTTGATAGTAGAATTTGTTTGAATTTCACACTTCCCAGTATTGGGGTGCATGGCATGGGATATGGCGTGTATTTTAACTCATTGAAGACATAGCTTTTCGGTACCGGGCCATGGAGACGCACCATTATAACCCATTAAAAAAAATTTGTAACTTAAAAAATATTTTTGATAAACCTAATCTGTTGGGGTTTTTTTTTACAGGAAACATTTTATCTTTAATATCTGTTAATTTAATACTGATCAAGTATTGTAGTTGTTTCAAATTGGGGCTCTGTTTTAATTTTCCAACTTTTTTCCGCTACACATTGTCTGTAATTGGCTTCGGCCATGAAACACAATATTATTTCAATATATTTTTACTTACAAATATTTCATATAATCCACTTTGAAAACAACTAAAAACATCTTTTTTGTCATCCTATTTATCCTGCATGAAAGAACAAACCTTCTGGGAGGGCACTGCCATTTTGAAAATTTGATCACTTAGGATTGGTTATAAATAACTCCTTTTTTAAAAGTATAAATCTTACTTCTAGTAAAAGGGAAGGCACTCAATGAATTTAAAATTGTCGTTCTTTTAGTTGAATGATGTAGTAGGTCGATTGCATATGATATGAATTAGGGAGAAAATCCGAAAGACTTCCGGACACAAATGACTGGCACGTCGTCAATGCTTCTTTGCCTTGACGGACATAATCTCCGGCACATGGTCAATGAGCTAAGTGAGAGAGAAGCTATGGTTGAAAAGAGTGCTATGACAAGAATTACATGTAACCTCAAACTAGTCTGTGTCATGCCAATAATCAGAGGCGCCGGTGGTCGAATGGTTAGCACGCTGAACCGGCCAGTGTGGTCAAGCTACATTGATCATGATCAGTGTCTGGACGGGTGACCATTTGTGCGCTGTGCCCTTAGGTAAGGCACTACACTCTGCTTACCTCACTCGACTCCGGTGTAAATGAGTACCCGGTCGAGGGCAGCGAATGATCTTGTCAGAATGCTAGTGCTGAAGCGCCTAACAGGCAGTCGCACTCTATACTCATGGAGCTGAGAAGGATACAGGAATGTTATGGCCTGCCGAGGGTAAACTATACATTGTAAAGCGCATAGAGCATGATGAACTTCGTGGATATGCGCTATGTAAGTGCTATGCTTTTTTTAAATCAGATAATGGTTTCACAGCATCATCTGTATCACTCTCGAAATGTGCAACTGCTCTGCCCTGGAAATTCAATAGGAATCGTCTCAAGTTCTATTAAACTGCCTTTGGTATAACCTTCCTACATTAACACTTTAAGTACTGCAGCCTTTTACATAAAACTTCCCTCTAGTACAGCAGATCATTTTTAGGCTAGGATAGAACTCACAAAAGAGAATTTAAAAATGTTAAAATGATGTAAATTCATGCATTTTATTGTTTTTTCAAAAGATTTCCAGAAACAATAGTAATAATAGACCTTGCGAAAGGGAAAACCATTAATCATCGATCGAACTCGAAAGTATTGACAAAATTCATTAAAAGATGGTCGAACTCGAAGATTGAATCGATCAAAACACACTGTAAAGGTATCAACTGGAAGTAGAACATAATAGTTTACATTTTGAACCAAGAACTACAAATCTTTCAGCAGGAATCTGGCGCGTATTTCTACGGTACTGATATATGCCAGCAGTAGTGAAGAGTAATATCAGAAACAGTGCATTTTTAGCGCTGACAGTACTTAAAGACTTAAAAGGGGTGTAAAACCAACAACCTCAGGACTTTTTAGACATTCTTGTATATCATGCTTTTATGATATTTATTTTCCTCATTTCAGTTGTCTAGTTATAAAAATTACATTGTATTCTTAGGTTTTTCCACATAGACGACCATAGACATTGATATTATCAAAATCTGAGTTACACCCAAAAATATGTTGCTCATTGGGCCCTTTTAAATTTTACCTGATTACTTTATCTTTATCTACCTGACCCAGGTTAGACATTTGACTGGGTGTAACTTGTTTTAACATTGCTGCAGAAACTCTGCCCTCTGGTAACATGCACTGTGGGTGGCAAAGCAAAAATATGCATTTTATTTATTCTCCTTTTTTTCCTAACTTCTCATTTTTCTGCAAATTGAAGCTGAACCAAAATACAATACGAATGTTAATCCCTGATACTTTCTGTACAAGGGAATCTTTTGTGTGTGTTTTTTTTTGTTGTTGTTTTTTGTGGTGGTGGTGAGGCATGTCTTTTTAATCTTGATTACCAGAAAGATTAGATAAACTTCCTTGTTCCTTTTTTTCACTTTTATTGTAAGTGGGTTTTCAAAGGTGGTAACCAGTGCGCAATGTTGTCATTATTCAGATTCAATAATGTTACTCCACAGTAAGTTGTATCAAAGATCATCTACAATAAGATATTCAACTCAATGACTTTTGCCGATAACGAATGAGAGTGTTCCCATAATTCTCTTATTGTTTTGGCTCGTTCAATACTCGTGGGTGGTTGGCAGGACCCCTTCTGTGGGCCGGGGGGTGCTAAACCGGTCCACACTCTTTCCTTCTATCCCCCTCACCTATCGTACCCGCTCTCATGTAGCTTTCTGTTCTTGTCCTGGAATGAGATGATCTGGTTTTGTTTGGGGTTTGGATCTCTTGCCGGGTGGAAATATTCAGTTGTATTCTTATTTTTTTGTTTTTTGAGAGATGATATTTT
>JARBEQ010265849.1:0-10179 GCA_030265355.1 Tritonia tetraquetra
TCTTTCACACTGTTCATGTCATTAGTTAATAACGAGGTTTGAAGTAGATTTTTCTTTCTATTAATTGTCTTTGGAATAGGTCCTTTCTTTCACACTGTTCATGGCACGGCGTAAGCCCAGATGGAAAATAACCCACAATGTGATAGCCCCAGTTATTCCAAATCGATACTGTGTCCTTTATCCTATATTTGTGCTGCATAGTTATTAATCATTAAACAGTCAACCAATTAGTGTTGCCCTTGTGGTCACACCACACCTATAGTAAGAACGATGAGAACTTGCCACTCTGGGCTTTTCACAACCTATTTTCTTGAAATTATTCTCAATATACTCCTGGTTTTGTTGATTGTAGCATAAATCGAGGGGTGCCTGCCCAAAAGCCGTAACGCTGTTTTCACCAACTTTACAGGAGCGCAAATATTAGGTTAAAGTAATGAAATGAAATAGTTTATATAAAAGATGTCAAAGTGACTTTTAAAAAATATCAAAATAAAGGTTATTTATTTCTCTATTCAGATTTGCATTCCCCATTACTTAATATTTAGTTCGACTATTGAACAGTACCCCTTTTAATACCCTAGTCACAAAAAGGCTTTTGGACAGACCAGACGTTCGAAACCAGCACAGCCTGTAGACTGCCAAAAGACAGTAAAACACATTACGGTCTTTGCGCACGCCCTCACAGAGCACAATGAGCACAGGCTCGGCGGCCCAATGAAGGTAACTTGAGATGTGGCCTCAGGCATATTATAATTGGTTCTGCCAAAAACCTTAACACCCGATACGGCTAACACAAATCATAACAATTTTAAATCTTTATCTTTTTAATTCATAATTTCTGTTATACCTCTTGGTGTCAGGATCCTTTAAATCTAAATAATCAATAAAACCATGCTCTTCTAGTAATAATCTCATCCATCGATTTGATCTATCGTTACGATTATGGAGGACTCACAAACTTTGTTGTCCAGATCAGAAAGATCAAAACAAATTGTACATAATATCAATCATTCCTAAAGTCAGTAATTAGAATCAGAGTCAAGGCGAAAAAAGGAATTTATCAATATCATTAATTATAATCTTTTTTTAAACTCTTAACAAGTGTGGGATACGGAAAAAGGCAGGTGTTAGATCTGTCTCGACATACGTTGGGATTCAAACCTGGTAGTACAACTTCATTGATCTTCACTTTTCCCCTCACAATTCGACAAGAGTTATAGCTTTCAAAGGTTTCACAATTAATGGTGGAGAGAAGAGGAACAAAACTAAAACTCTAAATTACAGCTGTATTATATCAATAATCATAATTTCTGAGAATGTTGTCGTGACCGAATTCAGATAATAATAATATGCCATTAAAACGAACTAACATAAATGATGGTGTTGTTTTTTTTCACAAAATAATTATTTGTTTACCTCGGAATTGGAATTTTGGTAAACATTAGATTCAAGTATTTTAGATTATATGTCGAAAAGTAGACCTATGTATTGCTACACTTTGACTTTAGTCCGATGTTCCATGACAACATTTCAACTGGTTTGTTTTTTTCATTAGTCCATTCATATTGTGTCATACTGTTCAATACATAGCCATGGTTCAATGACAACCTTATAACATGGGATATTAGAAGATATTTTCAGTCAGTATTCCTTAAAATTAGAATGCAATAAAGAGGTTTATCGAGATTAATAATAGCACAAGAAAAATATTTCCCCAGTTTCCATAAAACAAAGGCTATCAAGGTTATGTTTAGTTTTAGGCTATGAGCTCTAAGTTATGAATGAGTCAGAAAGATGGTGAGCCGACAACAGTGAAATAGAAATCAATAACGCGCTTATCAGAACTTTGAGAAATTCAAACGTTGTTTATTTATCTTTGGTTTTGTAAAATTCATTGTATAAAACCCCTAGAGATTAGCTTGTTGGAGGGACTATTCCTATTTTTTTTAACATAATATGATCGGAGGGATGGTTAACGTTCGGTAGTGAAAAGAGAGTTGACAAGATAAAACCTCCTCGGCGAGGATAATAAATAATAATAATAATAATAATAATAATAATAATAATAATAATAAAGCATTTATATAGCGCCAACAGGATGTCAACAGATCTTAGCTACAAAGAAAACTATTTACTTACCGGAGAGGGTTCTAAACTCGTCTCCTTCCCTCATCACCATTCCATAATGCGTCCAGAACGAAGGTGATAATAGGCCTAGACGTCAAGTAAAATCTCCGTTACAAAAGATGAATTACAAGAAGAAGCCTTTGTGTCGAGCGTCCGTCACGACCACCTGTTGTTATGGATAGCCAATAAATGTGCCGCGACGGATTTGGTTGGAAACATGCCAGGAGTATCGGTCAAATACGCAACAAGGTGTAAATAAAAACCGACCACTGTGCCACCCGCTAACACCTTCACCTTAATATAGGTAATAGTATTAACCTACAGAAAATTTAGGCTTTTCAGATTGTGCTTCAAATAATATGTGTAATGGTAAGGTTTATATGATCGATGTCTTACAGCCTAAATTTGGCATAATCTCTAGAATGGATATATTATTTTCTGCTTAATTAAGCATCGGGGAATCAAAAAGCTTTTATCAGACTTTAACGTAGATCAGACCTATTGTTTAAAAAATCAAATTATGAGAGTATGGGGGCTGTAATGCATAATTTCAGTAAATGTCTGTATGTTAGCAGCGGTTAACTATAAAATTTTACGGCCGATTTATTATTTTAAAGCTCAACTACTAAGGGAGACTACCGAATATTTATAAGAAATAATATTATCTTAACAGTTGTTGTGCTTTACTCCCTTGTATTGTAGATGCGTCAGAACTAGAGACCAAGCGGTAGGAAAGGATAATGTATAAGCTTCCGAAATGGACTATGCAGAGGAACACGCAACGTTTCGTGTACACCCTTCTTGATAACAAGTATCAAGTAAGGATGACAAGCTAATGAACCCCCAACCCCTCCCCCCCCCCCAAAAAAAAAAAAACCTCAACAAAACAATGAATAATAATAACAACACCAACAATTCAAATCAGTGGTAAACTCAATCAGGGTCATTGTATGATGAAGAATTGTCAGGCCGCTTAGATCTTCTTTCTTTATCAATAACCGTTTAGTACCTTTCGGTGTAAGCTTATTTGGTTGCGCTTAGATAATAATGGGAAAATTTGTGGATATGTGTTGTATGCCCTAAGTTCTCTTTTTTTAAAAGATGAGAATTATGCTATGCATGCAATTAACAACGATTTTTAGCGCTGTTCCTTCGTGGTTTCACAATGTAGCTATACTGCCACCAGAAGCGAACATAATCAACTAGGTATATAGGTAAGTAACTGTATTGAATAGACAACTAATAGAAAGAAAATATACTCGCCGTAGCGTAGTGGCAACGCTTTCACCTTATGCACATACGGTCCTGGATTCGATTCCGGGCGGCGACGTGGGGAATTACTTTCCTTGGACATTCTCGGAAATGTCATGGCTCTGACCCTGTGAAACTAGCCATAACTTTTAAAGACCCCCCCCCCTCCCACACACACACACAAATACACATGCACACACACACACACACACACACACACACACACACACACACACACATATATTACTTCATATAACCTATTATGTTTAAAGCTCTCGTGAAATATTTTGTTAAAAAAATATAGATGCGCTTAAATAACAGAGACAACAGGAAAGACATTGGCATGGTACTAATTGGAGGATTTTTGCGCAATATAAAAAAGATAGCTGGAACAACAATTCAAAACAAAAAAACCTTATCTTGACGTTAAGTTAAGTGGGTTTTGAAACTATAAAATGATATTTTAAAAAACATTATAAGACAAAAATGTCCATGCAAAAAGGAGCAATAAATCATTTTAAAAAAACCGAAGTAGGAGAGGCGCACAGACGCAAACAATAAAACCGAAGTAGGAGAGGCGCACAGACGCAAACAATAAAATCGAAGTAGGAGAGGCGCACAGACGCAAACAATAAAACCGAAGTAGGAGAGGCGCACAGACGCAAACAATAAAACAACAATAACATCTACAACGATCAGACGTGGCAGACAAGTCGCTCGTTTTACAAGCCCTGTGAGCACGAAATTATTGCCTGATTTGTCAGTTTGGATAAACGCTATTGTTCCCATCTACACTCTGTCTGTCCATTCATCTATCCTCTACCTCCCATCCTTCTATTTTCTACCTCCAATCTGGCAATATACTCTTTTTTCTGTCCTATCTCATCTCTATTTCCTACCTATATATATATATCACTCACTATCTCTCTCTCTCTCAATCTTCCCATATGTCTCTCTCATAATCCCTTTTGTCTATCCTCTCTCCCCTCCTCTCCCTCTTTGTGTCCTCTCTATCTCTCTCGAAACTCCCATCTATCAATCTTCTACCTCCCACCTGTCTCTTCTACCTCTCACAATCTGTCTATCCCCTTGCTCCTCATCTATTTTTAATCTTACCTTTTGCACCTTTCTGTGTCACGTATGTTGTACAAAGCACGAAACACCTACATGATTAATGCGGAATGAGGCATTTGGCATCTATTGTTTAGAAATCAACACAACGGGCGACGATCCGTCTCACCTGATTGGCGTGCACCCACTGCCAACTTTTCCTGCACCAACAGGCACGAGTATTGTCTACCTGTGTGCATTTTGGCGTTTATCTTGTTCTGTTTTCCGACCTCTGGTCCCTTATCGCCTTTCGTAATCAAAATGAAGATGATTCATGATTTTGAAAGCTGACTTTGCATTTTTTGTCTTTTATCATTGAACATTTGTAAAAACAGTATCGGCTATCGATATTGATTAGAAAGAGACGTGGAGTGTGTAATTAACTTCCGTGTGCCATTAACAATACATGACTGAAAACATTTCTCAAGGACCTTAGACAATGTGATCAAATTATTGATGTTATGCTTTGTCCTTATTAATTCATCTAGCCCTTCCCAATCTCCCCCCCCCCCCCCTTCCTTTTAACTTCAAGCGAAGCAAATGCCAACGACAACCACAACATATCTCCATATTTTCATCTTGTACCCGTTGTGTCTTTCCAGTTGGTCCCATGATGATTGGTCATGTCACCCCCAACAGATTCGTCACCTCAGCACTAACGACTAACAACCTCTTCGTTATCTCCAGAGTTTATGGCAAGCGTCTTTGTGACTATAAGGACTTGTTCTACTACTGCTGTTGTTACTACTACTACTACTACTACTACTACTACTACTACTACTACTACTACTACTACCACCACCACCACCACCACCACCACTACTACTACTACTACTACTACTACTGCAACTACTACTACTGCTGCTGCTGCTATGAGTAATGCTGCTGCTGCTGCTACTATTACTACCTCATCTAAGAAAGAAATAATATTATGCTTACTTGTCCAACGAGTCAAACAAAAATTTTCCGCCCACCAAAGTCTTTGCAATGGCGATTTAAACAAGCAAGAGGATTCATCAGAACATCAGCATTCTCCAAACGCTTGGAAAAACACCAGAGAAACCTCCCTCTGCATAAAATCAAGACTTACGATGCCAGAGTTAATAAGTTTGCCTTGTGTGGCAAATCTGCTGTTTTCTTATAGCAAAGGAGTTTACCACCAACGCAAGAGTAGATAATACTATTGCCAAAATATGACGCTCCTTGTGCCATTTAAGGTTCGGGCCCAGTGGACCGATCACCTGCTTGCCTTGTTCACCTGATCCACGCTGTGTTTGGCAATTTAGGACATGGAGCTGGGCGCAACAATGCTTGACGTTGATATGTGCTATGGATAACCAAACAAAGTTGATACGTAATATTGGTAATATCAGGCGGCACTTGAAGCCTAAGTTGAAATGAATGTCTCACACAACACAGGAACCTTCAAACTTTTTTAAAAAGTTTTTCGTTTTCCGCCACTTTCGAAACTGGAAGATCATTTTAGAAGCGTGAAGTTTAGTCCATGGTGCATCTATGATAGGACTTGAACACCGCACAGCCGAATAATGTCATATAAACTCTTTGACCGCGGAAGGATTCAAACCAAGGATCTCCTGACCTATGGCCGAGTGGTTTACCACAGCGCCATAGAAGAGTCCCAATTAGCACCGCGTGATAGAATTGAAGGAAAATCTTCACCAGAAAGACAAACTACACAGTAAACATCTAAACAAGAATGAACAAAGTAAATGATAAAACTGTAACTGGTAAACATTTGCAACTCATGCACGAGTCTGTTCTTGAGAATCTTTAGACTGAATGATGTCAGTGCTTTATACATATCCGTTATTTGGTAGCTTGAAGCGAGCGAGTGACAATTTGTCGTTTTCTGAATATGACACCTAGTCTATCGCAGATCCCTTTCCAACATTGGGAAATGGTAACAATTCTCACCCTTGGTTCGAGCGAAGTAATCGGAGTACGATATAGTGTCTTGCCCAAAGGTTTAATGTGAGACTCCAACCCACGGTCCTCGTCATCATTATCTTTTTTCCCTTTAATTAATGACATCGTTATCACCATTATAATCTTTACTATCACCATCGTCATCATTATCTTTGTATTATCTATATTATTAGTTTATTGTTATCATTATCGTGTGATTCATGTTGTTTTTATCATTATTACCATCATGTATTCTAATCATGGGGTCTCAGCGGCGCAGAGGCATGGTTCTTGCCTCTGAAGCGAAATGTACCGGGTTCGATTCACAGCAGCGACACTGTCGGGTATTTTTTTCCCCTTGAAACCTATATGCCACTCCCCTGATCCTATTCAGGTAGGTGCGATCAAAGAACCTAGTCCCATCGGAGACGGACGATAAACTCGGAGGTCCCGTGTGCACGTTGCGCACGTTGAAGAACCCTTGGCAGTTGAAAATCGATAAGAGTAGGCCGCAAGGCCGCTGTCCGCGCAAAATTAATTCCTACCACAAAGGTCACAGTGGGTTGATCACCTGCTTGGCTTAATATCTCGTCCCAGAGAAATCCAGCCTCATAGTGGCTACACTGTATTGGTTAAAGGAACTTGGATATGTTCTTTGTCGTATTTGTTGTTTGTTGGCTGAAGAAGGGTTTACCCGAAACGTCCTGTGTCATTTTGCTTTGTCCATTTGGAAGTTTTACACTTTCTTTACTTTTTTACCGATAAGAAAGAAAGAAATCATTCTAATTATCATCAATATTGCAATTATCTTTATCATCATCCGTTCTATCGTTATCGTCATTACAATAATATCATCATAATCAGATCATCAGATTGTTTAATATCAACGTGTTATGCGTGGAGAATGATGATCCCAATGCTTCGTTCCATGAATTATATTCCTTGTTGGAAAGCTCATCAGTGTAGTTTATAATATATCATTCCTTCCTATTCGCCATGTTATTATTCTAAGATAATATATCTGAAGACATCAAACATCTTTTGATACCTTATTATTTTTTTTAACCGCCTCGATTACAAGTTGATATGATGAAGGGGTCGATTATCAAACGTAGATTTATCTTGACATTTCCGTGGGAGCGATGTTGTTTACAGTCTGTCTTTCTGATCAAAGGATTGTATCATCTATCGAATACTGACAACTTGGCATGTGGCAAGAGCGTGTTGATAAAGCAAAACAATCGTCTTTTACTTTTGTTGTTTCTATGCCCTAAAGTCTATTGTCGAGAGCATTTCTATGCCACCCGAGGATAAAAAAAGAAATTCTCAGTTATTGTTGTAACATAGCATAGATGTCATTTGGAACTAGAAAAGGGTAGGTTAAAAAGACGGATAAGGGACTGTATAAATGGAGGCGTGAAAACAGTATGATTAGGGGATAGAAGGGAAGGGAGAGCAGGAAGACGTACCTGCGACCTCACATAATGTGGAAGAAGAATATTGTTGTCATAATATTATGATATAGATAGTGATACACGTATACGTTTCAATAGTCAATCTCTTAGCAAACGTTCACCAATTCCTTAACAAACGTTTACCAATATTTCAGTAAACGTTCACCAATATCTCAGCAAAACGTTCGACTTATCGGGATACATTTTGTATTATTGGAATGAGGAATATTAGTCGCCCATCACAATGACACCAATATCACTAAATATCAACATTCCGCCGTGTGTTTAAATTTTGTCAGAAATGGTCACATATCCCAATGTGGTTGTTTATAAACAGGGAGTAATATGTAACAGCTCAAGAATATAAAGCTGAAGCCAAAGAGAGGAAAAAGAGTTATTAGACAAAGGGTATCATTCCACCGACTAAACCATCCACCAAAATGGGATTACTTTCCATAGTAGCGGTGGATTGGTCCAGCGGATTACGTTGTTCATTCATCGCATTTGTGATGTTGGTACTGTACGGGGTTTGTATGGGTTGATCACCTGCTTGGCTTAATATCTTGATCCAGAGAAATCCAGCCTCACAGTGCTGGCCCTACACTGTAATGGTAAAGGGGAATTGGATAAGAAGAAAAGAAGAAGGTACTGTACGAGGAGGTTAGAGAAAACAGGCTTTTTATGGCAAAAGGTCGTATGTTCGATTACCTCTTCATGCACTTAGTTGTTTCCCTGGGAAAGACGCTTGATTCCCATTGTTTCTCTTGACACAGGTACTGTAGAAATGAGTACATTGTAAAGAGCAATAGAAATGAGTACATTGTAAAGAGCAATAGAAATGGATGTGCGCTATATAAGTGGTATACTTTTCATTATTACTTGGTACTGACGGATAATTCACGCTCTGGCAAGCTATATGTCTATCCTAACCAAGTCAAGTCAACTCCCTGAAATATTCTAGCTCGATTTCATATTTATGGTGGCTCAGAGATGGCACGGGCAAAAGCTTGCTCAGTGTTCAGGCAACGGAAATTGATTAGAAATAGCATTTCTTGATAAGTCGCATGTTGCCTTCACGCGAGAGGTCGGCGTGCCCATCTGAGTGATCGAGAAGAAGAAGATTAGTCGCGTCGTCAAAATAGAATAATGTAAAAAAAAGACTGGGAAAGGCATAATACAGGACATCAAAATGGAGACGGATGGACTGGATAAAAGTGGGTTTTAGATAACCGATAAACCAACCAACGAACTAATCTGCATGCAAAGAGTCAAGCATCAACTAACATTTGCGAATCAACCTATCAATGAAACAACACAATAAACAACAACAAAAAAAGACTGAGACAAAATCCCAATCCCAAAAAAAAAGAAAAAAGAAAAGAGAACCTCGCACAAAACAATCCCAAAACACGAAACATTCTGATTGGTCAGCTGTGCAAGGTCAAGGGTTAATGACGTAGCTGAGAAAGTGAGTGAGTCTTGTCCTCATAATCAAATTGACAGAGGCGACGGTCAGAGGATCAAGGGGAAGAGAATTGATTAACCCACGCCAAACACGACACTTGATTGGGAGTTATCGGTCGTGACTCCTCCAACATGACGGACACGAATGAAAAATTAACAATGGCGTCTCAACCTCCAGCCGACCCCAAACCCACAAAATAAGTTAGTTTTACGCCCCTAATAAAGGCGTCAAAAAGAAACAAAAGAGGAATTCCGTACAGGCCAATCCAACTAAATTCTTAACATGCATTAAATTAATAATAATAATAATAATAATAATAATAAAATACTACTAATAATAATGATAATAATAACAATAGATGTTATCTATTCATCAGTGACTCTCAGAAGCGCTTTACAATGATTCGTTTTCATTCGTTCATTCGTTCATTCATTCACTCGGTCACTCAGTAATTGTCATCATAGAACTTAAGGCAGTATAATATCTTCAGACTATATTCTTCAGAAAGTCAGTGTAAGGGAGACAACCAAACTGTAGACCATTTTCTCCAGACATTATGCCTATTGCTCGCAGAAAAAGGAATTCCATTTGTGCCGCTGGGACTTTGAATCTGAAATGCTGTGTGGAACCAAAGACCAACTAAACGTCACGCGGCGCCAAGAAGATCCAAAACCAATGATATTGAATTTAAAGCATGAGGAAATTAAAACACGCTGGCCCCTTATACAAATAACACATCCGCCTCCCCCTCCCCCTCTCTCTCCCTCTCTCTTTCTCGCGCTCTGTCTCTCTCTCTCTCTCTCTCTCTCTCTCTCTCTCTCTCTCTCTCTCTCTCTCTCTCTCTCT
>JARBEQ010265871.1:0-10178 GCA_030265355.1 Tritonia tetraquetra
ACTGCGGAGACGGATCGGACATTTGTCAAATCAGCGTGTACCTCATTATCGGCATTGTCGTCACGGCATTCATCACACTCATCGCAATGATAGTTCTGTGCTCCGTGCTGCACTACAGATTAAAAAAACAATACTTGGAAGACTACGACAATCATTTTGATGCTGTCGTAAGTATTGAACAATTGTTATTTAATGTTACATAGAATGCAATGCAATAATAGAACTGAAATTAGGGGCGTCCCTAGCTCAGTGGTCAAGCCACAAGACTTTGGACGCGGAGGACCGGGGTTTAAGTCCCCCTGGAGCGGAATTTTCTCTCTGGACCTTTCAGAGTTTTCAATGCTCTGCCCTGGAGATTCAGTTGGAATCTTCTCAAGTTCTGTTGAACCGCCTTTGATATGACCTTTATGCGTTAAAAAGGGCGTTAAACTTCAAACTTTAGAACTTTTTAAAAAGAACTGAAACGGTATCACCCGAAAAGTTTACCATAGGCTATTATTGATTAGGCCATGAACAGATTCTCCCTCACAAACTTCAGAATTGTGACGATTTCAAACTTAAGATATCATTTTGATTTTCTTTTTAAATTCTTTCTTTTCTGACAGTCCCTGGGTAGAGAATACCAAGGATGCCCAGAAGCCAACACTGGCAGCACACGTACGAATACCATTTCTGTCATCACAAGGTCTTTGTATGGCAACAATCCTGTCCCTGGTGGTAACGGTAACGGCAATAATCATCCTAGGGGGACCACGGAAGTAAATACGGTGACAAGAAGCTGGTGGGTGAATCAGCCATTGCCGTTTTAGATTTCCATGGAGTAAAAACACTTAACGAAATGATTTCTGTTGCAATTGTTGTTATCCAAATAATGTATATATTGTGATTACTGAATAGATGCTCTTGGATGTATTATTTAAAAGGACAACATGTCGAAAACCCGGTTAAATCGAGATTTTTATTACTGAGACCATAAAGTAAAAAAAAACCCAACAGATTATATTTAATCCTCTTCAAAGCTTATTTTCTTCATTGTGTGTTTAATACCCTTATAATAATAAATGATAATAATAGGCTTTTCAACATATTTATATAGCGCCGGTATCCATCAGTGATGCTCAGAGGCGTTTTACAATGATTCGTTTTCATTCGTTCATTCACTTGGTCACTCAGCAATAATTGTCATCACAAAACTTTGATAAAATATGCTCGGCCATGAAGAGAGAGAGAAAGCGATAAGAGAGAGCATGCATGATTGAGAAAATGAGAGAGAAACAAAGATGGAGAAAGAATGAATTTTTATTTTACTGAACGTTATCATCCTGGGGAATTTGTTCTACTGACTTCAACTTCAAGAATGGAACTAGAATGGACAGATCCATACAATAATTCAAAATACCACCATCCATCCAATTAAACAACAAGAAAACTGGAGTTTTTCTGACATCATTACGTTTGACACCATTATGTTTCCCGAGTCGTGTATAAGTATTTCAAAAATCTAAAGAAGGGATTTTTAAAGAAAATTCCTTCTTAACTGTTTTCCGTGTGATTGAATAGAGGAATAGAAATGTAAATTATTTAATAATAATAATACATAGCATTTCTATAGGCATGATTCATGACTAGGTCATGCTCTATGCACTTTGCAGTAACATCATTAGGAGACATGCTTCAATATGAAACATGTTTGCACATTACACAATACAAAAATAGGCACATTATGTTCTCTCTCTCTCTCTCTCACACACACACACACACACACACATACACAAACAAAACAAAAATATATTTAACAAAACAAACCAATAATATTCTAAACACAAGACTTAGGAAAAATATGTGTCCAGAAATATGTGATGTTTAAGTTTAGATTTAAAATGTTCTAGACCTATACTGGATGCCTCTCTTATTTCTTTAGGAATCAATTTCCAGATTTTAGGCCCAACATTAGAGTTAGAGAAAGACCTTTCACCATATGCTTTTTATCTTTTGTTATTTATTACAAGTTTAGTTTCGTCCGATGTTAAAAGATATTATGGAGTTTTATTGTTTGCAAACATTGTTTTAGCTTTTATGTTTTCATTTGTCTTATATACTCACAGAATACATAAGTGCAATATTGTTCTGATAAAAACTGAAATCCGAAAAGAGGTAATTACAATTGAGCCAACCTATATCTACTTGGTAAATAAACTGTAATATCCATAAATTCAGTGTGGCAAAACTGACCGTACAATATTTGCTTTGTCTATAAGTCATTTGACTGACTCAGTCTTGCAAAAATGTTGCTTTAACTTTGATACCTGTTTCTGTCTGATGGTTATCTCAAACATCAATTTATCCTTCTACGATGTCCCTAAAATGTGTCGTAGGTTAAGAAAAGATAAGAAACTAGCCATTGTGGGAATGGCAAACTCTTGTCCTGTTGCAACAAGCAAGATATGAGTTGTCTATACAATGCAACTAGCTACAACAATTTTGTCCTTTTAAAAAAGGAGAAGTCAATTTTGACACGAGAGACCTGTTTGTATCAAAATAAGCATCAGAATTTTATGAACAGTCTATGTAATGTGTCTTGGAATAAAAAGTATGCATTTATAATTAAGGAGATTGAAAACAACTCATATATTCCTCAATGATCTACTCAAATATTTTGTTTAAACATGTTACATTGTTATGGTGTAATAGATGTGCTTGTTACTATCTATGCAATTTTGTGCCATTTCGTAAACCTTGTGTTGTATTTATTAGACATTGCTTCTTGGTGATTTTTTCACCAATGTTCCAGTGGTAATGTTTTGTTTTGTCATCCAAACCACATTATACCCCCAAGGAGTATTGTGGCCAGCACTTTGTCCAGCATTGCTGAACACAGAGCTGGAAAAACTCTGGATCAGGTAGATAAGGCAAGCAGGTGATCAGCCTACTGTGCCCTGAACCTTGAATGGCACAATGAGCGTCACATATTTAGGTGTTGCCCAAGTTTTGGCCATAACAATATTTACTGTTGCCTCGGCAGTAAAACCATCATCAAAAAGAAAACTGAGCAGATTTTGCCACATAAAGCGCCATAATGTTATACTGAATATTTTGTTTTAATTCATCATCGCCATGGCGCAGTTTTCCTCATCCTGTCAGAATCCCATGATGTCGTTTTCAACATAATCTTCACTATTCCCTGACATCATCACATGAACATGCAAATTTTAGGACAATGTGGCAGACAATATTTAAAGGAAGCATATTACTAGTAAATAAAGTTGATTTTCATCCAAGTTGATGTTTTTCTTAGGTCCCGCCCCCAAAAGTGTTTTTTATTACTGAAGTTATTCTTAAGTCGACTCTATTTTCTAGACCCTAAGTGCAAAATTAAGGAGTAGGAGAAAACCTGAAAAATGTAATCTTAGGACACGGTAAAATTGATGTTGGGAAGTTGTAGCCATCACTCTCTACCCCATACAACCTGCATTGTTTTGACGAGGAAAGGGTGACGTATGTGTTGTGTTAGTGTGTGTATTGGAATAGATAGGTGTGTTGAGCAAAGGAGAGTGAGAGGTAACAAATTGTAGCCAATGACTAGACAACAAGGTGAGGGAGAGAGACAGACGAGTCAAACCCTTGACAAGATGAGTAGAAGAAAACAATTACATGCACTACGCATTTGCCTTTGTGTGCATAAGGAATCATTGGGATACAAGTTAGGGCATCGCGTGGCAATCTGTTTGATAACTGAAGACAAAAGAGAAAGGAGGTTCTTGCTCACAAACATCGCAGTGCAGAAATTAATAGCAAGTGCCCAGTTATATATGGTCCAGGCAAGGTGGTTGAAAAATCAAGGGAAATAACCAATAAATAGTAAGTTAAGTTTATCTTTCGGTTATTCCCTTGAATACCGACTTGAGCAAAGTTTACTGTATTAGTATTAGGGGTATCCCACGTTTATATTCTGCTCTAATAATGATACACAAGGAGTCCAAAAACAAACACACAAAGATAAAAACATGGCTGTGAAATTAATTTCTTTTATTTCAAAATTTTACAATGATGAGCTTATAGTCCATTTAGAAAATGAAAGGACTGTGTGAAATGTTTGACTATTCTTTATCAATAACCTTTTTAGTACTTTTCGGTGTAAGGTTATGTTTGACTATTACGCTGCAAAACGGGATTTTCCTGACTCACTGTAAGATTATGATAATTTATTTGGCCAATCAACGTGGAGTAGCCTCGCCCGGGCACCGGTCTCTGTCTATCTCACCGGAAAGACGCTCCTTGGCATGCGTGGTGACAAAGCAACGAATTTTCCCAAAGACTGATGTCTGAACTCGTACAAAATAATAAGGGTCACAATAGTATGAAAACATCACACCTCTTATATGGGAATAACAATCAAGCATTTCTAAATTACTGTTAATTCTTGAATTTTGGGGACTGAGCACGCTTACTATTTTTCATACAGCCAAAATAAACGAAATTGTTAATCAGCATCAATTTGAATGGGACAAAAATCTTCAGGCGAAGTTTCATTAAAATGTAACAGACTGTTATTGACATACACCCTGATTTGTGTGTCCCCGAATTTCTGAATGGACTATATCAATATTGAACTAGTGGAGAATCACAATCACAACAAAAGGATTTCACATAAAAACCAAACAATAGACATATTGTCATATTTACATGAATAAGTGTGCATGTACACATATAAAGCACATAATATTTCAGTGTATAAGTATAATAACAATAATATCAAACTCAACAAGTTTATAATAAATGTCAATATCAATATTTGGAAATAACAGATGAATAATCTGTATGAAAATGCCCAATTTTCCCTAAGGAGTAAATGCTTATCAATAGCTGAAGACAACATTGATTTGTTTATTTGATTACTTATACTCAGTATTGATTGTGAAATCGATGATAATAGCTGGGAACAGATCTCAAATAACCACAGAACATGATGGAATGTGTCATGTTGGTAGTTCTCAGAGTGGGCGAAATGAAGATAAACAGGCTACTTGACAACAAGAGACAGCCAACAAGAAGCAGTACACACAGGCCTAGGCATCATAGTATATAGTTTACTTGCAACCTTCACAGACAGGAGTGCCATGCCAGAATTGGATTGCTGAGATGCTGCCATTGTCTGAGACAGACTGAAGACATTGTTCAAGAGTATTACCTATGGTAGCAATAAAGAGTAGTTCACAGTTGGCTGAGATTCAGAGAATTTCCAGTTCAGCATTGAGCCAAGCATGATTCTCACACCATCTACATAGGTGGGTTTCTTGTGTGAAATCCAGGACCAACATACCCAACAACATTGAATAGTACAAGTAAAAAGTAAGGAGAGCACTTATACAGCGCATATCCTCAAAGTTGTTGTTTTTTAAGCCCTCGGCAGGTGATCAAAGCTCCTGTATCCTTTTCAATTACCTTGGGAGTACACAGTGCAAGTTGCCTGTTAGGCGTTGCAGCACAAGCATTATGACACGATTGTTCCCGTTGTCTGGTACTCAATTACACCTAAGATGCTATTGGCGCCTTCAATGTTGAACTACACATAAATGCATGACTGAACACAATTATTACATATCTCATTGTTATGTTACAAAACAACACTAAACGCATGACTCTGAATACAGAGATTATATAATATCTCATTTTTATGTTACAAAATAAAACATAATCCTGAAAATATTATCTTCTCTTTTCCAATTCAAGGCACGGTAATTGTTCAGATAATTTTTAACAAAATCCTAATAATTATCAATCTTCAAAAATGAGATAAATTTCTACTCTTTTGATTTTAGATAGTCCCGACAGTGAAAACTAATCAAAAAGTGCTCTGTGTTTTGAAAACTGAAACGAGGATATATACGAGATATTTCTCATGTAAAAATGAATCGAGATTTTTAAAAATAGCCCCCAATATCAACCTGAAGCATTACTTTGTGATTTCTAAAATCACTTCATAGCTCAAGTATCTTTCCTGTACCAAGAAAGTCTGACCTATTGCAAAATTTATTTTTTGGGTACTTTTGTATGGCTACCGTGTTTTCACATGCAGATAACCTTTTTTTCTGGGGGATCTCATTATGACCTCACATAAAAACGTTTTTGAAATGATTGTTGGCAGATCTAGAGAATCTAAGAGAACCCTTAAGATAGAGAGAGAATAAATAATGAAGAACTGATTGTATACGTCTGTGAAGGAAAAAAAAAGAATAAATGAAATCATGTAGTATAGATGTACAGGTTTGAAAACGATGATCAGAAAAAATGAAATAAAGAGTATGGAGGACAAAAGGGACAGAAAAGAAATACTTCAGAGAGAGCAGAGAGAGAGAGAGGTGATAAAACATGAGAGATATGATAAATGTAAGAAAAAAGAAGAGAGGCAATATTCAAATGTAGGATGAGAAAGTATACACACATACTAAAGGGTGGTACAAAGATTTAAGAGTATAATCTGGATAAGAAAGAAAGAAAGAAATGGATAAAAATAGATAAAATTCTTCTCATTCTTTGGTAAACATCAACAACGTCACTGGGTAGGTGATTGAAACAAAATACTGGTTAAAACTCTGATTGAAAGAACTATTCATCACAAGTCAATAAAAGAATAAAAGATCCTCACAACAATGAATGTTCTACTGAGGACACATTCCGAATTACAGGTTCACTCATCAAACTTCCATGGCGTATATGGGGTCTCCGACACGGATTGTACCAGCTTTATCAAACGTATAGTTGACACCCAACACTGGCTTTTTACCATATGGCTCCTTCAAGCGGATCCTAATAAGAGGCAAAAAAATTCCTCATAATTTCAATTTCATATCAACATCACACATCAAACTGTTATCAGCCCTGCCGATCCTAACCAAAGCAAAAACAGGACAAGATAATAGAAAAACAGGACATTACTAGAGAGAAAGAAGAAAAAAATATTGTGAAAAAGCAGAAATGTTCAAAACACTTGGGTACTTTCACTATCGTAGTGTGCATCATATGTGTCTGACAGTCTTTCGGATTCTTCTTATCCAGTTATTTATGACCAAATCCTAAGCAATCGAAGTTTCAAAAAGGTGGCACCCAGAAAGTTTGTTGATGATGTGAATTCTTTCATGCAGGATAGATCAGATGACAAAGAAGATGTTTATGTTTTTTTTCAAAAATAGATTTATATCAATGCCTTCATTCGTATGAAAAGCAGATTGAAATAACATCATCTTTAGACTATTTCTGGCTGATGCAAATTACAATGTTGTGTACAGAAAAACAGGTTTGTGTTATTATTAACACAAGATGTTGAAATCACATACAGGACCCTTTGTCAAATCTACCTCACAACTGGTTTGGCAATTTTGTGATTTATCACATTTTCTTCCTCTCTCTTGATGTAAGGAGGTCAGGTGGATATGATAGTTGACTTCCATGGCAAAGGTTGTGGGTTCGCATTCTGATTGCCTCACTAGCCCCAGGTGTAGAAATGGCACCAATTCTCGACAATGGGCTGGGAAAGTAACCTGTGACAGCCCAGGGTCCTATCTAAACAAGTGACAAAATATCACCCAAAATGCTCCTAAGGATATACTTTTTTCTCTATTTTAACACAGTAAATTCATTTTCAGCTTTGTACCATAATCAAATTTTGCACCATAATTGGTGTTAACTGTCAAGCGCTACTAAAATTTTGTATCAAAAATTAAATTTATGAATGAGATTGTTCATAAAATGGAAATAATCTAGCACCTTGTATCATATCCGAGGAGTAGTGACAAAGGCAACAGTAATTTGCATACAGTGACCTTTGCTTATTAACATAAAACAGCATATTGCTGAGTGTGAATAAATGGTAATTTCTATAATGTGATCATCTGCTTGCCTGAAATCAAAGGGAGACTGTGCTCAGCCATCCAAGTGGCTGGGACAATTGTATCAAGGTATGTAAGCGCCTTATCAAAATACCGTGGAACTCGAATACAACAGCCTCTGATACAGTTCGGCTAAAACAGGACATTCATAAATCCCCGATTTTTGCTCTATAAAAAGTATATCAAACACTCTTGTTTAGAACAGGATCACAATTCGTCCAACTCTGCTACAACAGAATATTCCATAAGCTTGATTGACTCAGATGACGCACTTTTATTAATTTATTCCCCAATGCACAACCACCAAAACTTATGATGCACAAGATTGCACAGTGTGAGATCAGTCGCCCTGATCATAGACATAATAATAATAATAATACTATGTCTATATCTATGTCATGAACGTGTGGAAGTGAAGGGATGGGAGTTGGGGGAGAAAAAAATGTGTATAAGGCAAGTGATGTCACATTACACAAATGAATAATTATGACTCTCACTATCCCTTGGTGTGTGTCTACAACGGGACTCGATTAAAATGGGATTTAAGCTGTGGTAACCGAGTTCTACTGTATTCAAGGCTGAATCAACTCTACTTTTTTCAGTTTTAAAAGGATGCGATAAATAGTTTTTACAAATTATATAATGGATGAAAAAGGGAAAAGAATAACTTACTTTCTCAAAGTAGCCAGCGGTTCACCATCTGGGTCTTTGACACCAGTCTTCTGATCCACAGTAGGCATTACGCATCTGGTGCAAGCATCCAGGGCTCTAAGACAGGAATCGCCTATCCGTATACTGCTCCAAGAATCCTGTATGACAATAAAGAAACAATCTCATTCTATATACCAAATAGTTAATAGTCCCAGTCTATGTATGTTACTTTGTTATCTTCTTAGGCTCTTAGGCAGGGACTTTAATCCGTTTGCCTCACTTAGCCCTAGAAGAGAATATTGATTCTCGCTGAAATTGCTAAAGTAATATGTGGTAGACCAGCATCCCATCCAAATTGTCACAATACTGAAACTGTGTTAACCCGTGTCCCGCAAGTTATGTATAATCGCATTGCACGCCACTTCTCGTGGAAAATCCCATCCCTTCGTCTCATCACTTGCCTGGTGATCACCAGTCCCATTAACCCTTTGAACCCTGACCTCCTGAACCTAAATTACGGTGGCTCAGGACACAATGACACAAGGGCTCCACCAATCATTCAGTGGCATGGGTTCAAAAATTTAACTGCGTTTCCAATTCACGGCACTTCGTTTAGTTTATTTGTTAGTAACAGAATGCCTGTCCTGTTGTACTGTATTATACGGTATCAGGAATAAGTAAAGCCACAGAGCTTACATTTTTTTTCATTAGGAAATAGAAGCCCTACCAGTGGCGCCAGACTAAAAGGTATTATGAAGTTGGTGAGACTCAAGATGTCTTTTTTTCAATCGGAGTAAAACCTCTCTCTCTCGTTGTCACTAAGTAATCAGTATGGTATTGTATCACATATTCACAAACACTATGGTAGTCTTTCTCTTTCTCCTTCCTACCGCACCCACCCACCAGAGAAAAAATACTTGTTGACCGCTGTGTCACCAAGGCCAATGACCCCTACCCGTCGACAATAATTATGTTTGTATACACATTCTCTCTCTCACCAATCAAGACAAAAAATTTATCATTGTTACTATCGTTGTACTACTTCTTTGCACACGTTTACCAGTCATATAAATTACCCCCAAACTAAAACAGATGTTTACAAGCACGTGTGAAATCACTTTGACTCCAAAGAGCAGGAAGCATCAATTGTATGACACAGGTTAAGTACCAGCACCTACAAAAGATTCTAAAGGACACACTAATAAGAATGCTTTGGCATAGTCGCACAGTGATATAACTGAACAGTATTGCAGCCCATGGGCAGTCACAAATGGCAACTCAGGCACCTACATGCAAATTTTGTCAACAACCAAAGTCCATGCATGTGCCCTCAGTTTTTGGGTGTAATTTAATTAATACATGATTGAAACATCTAAAAAATTACTTTGGGCAATTTTGCATCTCAGAAATATATGATGAAAGCATTGATTTACAGTATAGTCACAACCAAAGATCAGATTTGGATCTTTTCACATTGCAAGACCACTTCATTCAAAGAGTGAAGTGAGTATGACAAACAAGGTACTTATGATCGGGGAAAAATTTTGCTGCGGATTATGCGAATCATTAACTCATTCGCCACTATATCGCCTAGCGTCGCCTGCAGAAAAATCAAAGCCGTACACTAAATCGCCTAGCGTC
>JARBEQ010265882.1:0-10178 GCA_030265355.1 Tritonia tetraquetra
AGAGAGAGAGAGAGAGAGAGAGAGAGAGAGAGAGAGAGAGAGAGAGAGAGCGCGTTGCTAATGGTTACACTCTAGTTCCTCCTGTTTAGAACTCGTCTTTTAAGTCTTTTCGGTCGGGGTAACCAAACAATAGAAGACAACCAGTCAAAAGCTTAATGAGAGACAATTTTAGAAGCGGTATTGTGTCTTTCTGTGTTTTTCGCTAATGTGTTAATAGTAAAATATTTTTTTTTCCTACCAGCAACAACTGCAACTAAAATTATATTTTTTAGTCCCCATATCCGTTTGTTAGGCTTTTCGGATTATTATTTTTCCACCACGATGCACTTTTGGTGCTTTATGAATAATCAAATGTCTTTTGGGAGTATTGCCAGAATATGATATGAGGTTTGTTGTTTATGACAACAGTCATGTGTTATTGACGGCATGGACATTTCATATGGTTCTGTTTGTCTTAAATCCAGTATATTGTTCACTGTGTCACTATAGATAGAGCAATGAGCCGATCACCTGTTAGTTTGGAATTCTTTGATCTCTAGCATTTTCGGCTCATTCTTTCTTTCGTTCTTTATCAATAACCTTTAGTACCTTTTGGTGTAAAGTTTATGCGTGATACACAAACTTTCACCGTTGATCCCTATTTAGTGACATCCTTAGTGACTGACCCGCCTTGTGATGGAGAGGCTTGAGTGGGCTAATGCCTTTGAGGGCTATACCAAACAGGTACAACCATATTGGGAAGGCCTCGAAATGAAGATCCAGACCAAGAGGTCACAGGGCGCGGTAAAGGGCCTTGAGGTGGCAGCCCCACCACTTATCTCCTACTTGCCCGAATCAATTGTTTTGTTTTGTTTTGTTATCCAAACCACATTATACCCCACGAGGAGTGTCGTGGCCAGCTCCATGCCCAGCTTTGCTGAGCACAGTGCTGGAATTTTTTTTTGGATCAAGTAGATAAGGCAAGCAGGTGATCAGCCCAATTGGATTCAAAGAATAGGCATATGCCCGACTCAGGGATTTTCGGTTCCTCTGGCCAGTTATACTTGTCACTCTTGTTGCCTGCATTCATAGATCGGCCACGTTGTGCACCTCTCATGACTGAACATGGACCTGGCCCCAACACCGCTTTGGGGTTCATTCAAACAGACTATCCATAGAGATTCATCTTTTAACTGAATGACTTTCATTGTTTTACACACTCGAGAAGGAGCACCCTTAATTTTTTTTACGACAATTTCGAACGCGTTATGAAAATATTATAAAGTTTCAAATGTTATCTCGTAGCCTACACACAGAATGAATATGTGTAAAACACTGGGAAATAAATGAAAGGAGATGAGGTACGATGAATATCGTTAAGTTTGTGTAGATGACTTCGTATGATTGCTACGGAAAAGGTTATTCAAACCGACGTACATGAGAAACGTTACACCCGATCTGTGATGGATGGAAAGGTCATAGAACGACGCATCTGTCGTGCTTTCTTTGGCGTTCTGTATGTACAAACTGAAATGATGGCTGCCGGAAGTTTTGGTCCAATAGATAACGTTTGAAAGAGTGTTTGATACTATTTTTTTTTAAAATACCTCTCTAAACAACGATAAATAAAAACACAGAGCGTTTCGTTCATTATCCTTCGTCAGCAAATAGCACGAGATCAACATCAAAAACCAAACACGTAACACAGGGATATAGAAAGAGAATAAATCTATCTACAGTATTTTTTTTATCGAATAAGATGCATTTAAAATAAAAATGGAATAAGATGCAGAGTGCCCATGACCGCAAATCTTCCAAACTGCATCATACATACATACAAAACTACAAATGATAGAAATGAAACACCAAATTGTCTTATTTAAGAAAATCATAATAAGGGCATCCAATTAATTTACACTCCTGGTGTCGGAGAAACGCCAAAGCCATTTTAAATAGATATTACTTTGTCACTGTCTATAATATTCTGTTAGTTAACTGGTTCAATTGCGTTATTGTCTTTGGGAAAGAACTGAACCGATAGGTGTCTGTTCTGGCTAATGGCTGGTTGAATTGTTAGGGGTGGTAATTCCCTGTGGCGTGTTTATGGGCCAGTGTAGTAAAACGAGGTGGGATGGTGATGGCCAGTCGTTTGTTTATCTATGGCCTTGTACAGTAACGTGAGTCGTTTATTTTGTCTGCGTGTTTCTAGTAATTGCCAACGAATCGTGCAGCTTTTCGTTGTATTTTGTTCTATAATACTACATAGTCCGTTCCTACATCTTTACAACCGTCCGATGGATTTCAACGAAAATTGGCACGAACACTTGGGATTATCAGCGCGACATTAAGTAGATCGTGTTTTCGATGAGCACGATATCATGTTTTAAGAGTTTTCTTCCTTGTGTTATTATGTCATTTCTAAATATATCCATGTCAATTGTTTTGGGTTTTCGATGGGATATTGTTTTTCGTCGGCGCTTTGGCTGATCCAATTTTAAATTCCATACAACAGTGCGGTGGTCGGACATGTGGTTGTTTTCAACGTGAATGTCTTGCATAAGGTTGTCATTAAATTGTGTTGCCGGCTAAATGCGTTGCTGTTTTTACCTGTTGTACGAGGTTGCATGATAGTTAGAAAGTCGGTGACGCTTTTGTTTGATTCAAAAATATAATATGAATCCTACTCACGATTTTCTCGTGCAACGCAAGGTTTTTCAGGGACTGTTTACGGGCTTCTGTCCACAGCCTTTGCTATCTTTCACTGTCATACATGCTTATAGAGATTGTTTATCAACAGTCTGTGGCCAGTGGTGAATTGTTGTGTTAAATGCAAACGCACTTCTTCCGTACGGCGCTGTGAACAGGACACCTTAGGGTGGGTACACATCTGGACACATTTTCGGCGAACACAGCGAACGAGCAAACACAACGTACATTATCAGGTGTGGATGTGGTTTTCGGGTTGTTTGTCAAGTTCGTGAACGTGTCCCGTCTACGATAGATAAGTGGGCGTGACAAACAATCATTCTATCTAGGATTTAAATATCGTGGGGTATTTCTCAACTCTGACTTGATAAATTGATTTATCGTTGAATTCTAATGCGAATTGATACCAAATACTTATCCTACTGTCTAACAATTCTCGTAATTTTGATTTCGGTCAGAAAAGAAAATGTACACGCACTCTTTTTGCTTTCAAGCCGTGATTTCTGCGTAATAGATGACCAACAAATGAAATGCCTAATGCAATTCACCCTAGTAGGTCAAAAGTACCTCTCGGTGGCCTCTCCCTCGCATTACTCTCATTAACACGAACAGCTTAGCCCGAGTTAATGTCATTCTTACTTGTGTGTAATCCTGTAGTTCATCTATCAATGTCAGACATGTTTCTTTCACAATCAGACATATACACTGCTTGAATATTTTAAATAAAAGCTGCAGACTGGTATATCTCCAGAGACCCAAAATCTCAGGGTTACAGCCAAAACAATCTCTAACTGATGATATGGCTTTTCGAAATCGTGTGTATTTTTTCTCAATTCTGGGACCAACGATATCTATTAGCTTTTCAAATTACTCTAAGGACGTTGTAGTGAAATTTAGCAATGGGCATGATCTATGGCTGTTGTTTCATCCATGTTTGCACTCACTGGAGCACAGATCACACACTAACAGCATTCGACGAACAATAAATATATTATACAACGAACACGGTGCTCAGATATGGACGGAACAACGAACATTCTTTCGTGCTGTGTTCGCCGAAAAATTATGTTCAGGTGTATGCCTACCATAAAACGCCTTAAGTATGCTCAGACCAGAGTCTTTGGGGTTTTGTTATAACTCAAAGAAGCAATCTCTTAAAATATGATATTTGTTGAGCGGAAAAATAAATCTACTTAATGTGGCTGATGATAATCCAAGGGTCCATGCCAATTTTCGTTGAAAGTCATCAGACGGTTGAAAAGATATAGGCAGAAATACGTGCACACGGGCTAGTTATGTGCGTCGTTGAAAGTCATCAGACGGTTGAAAAGATATAGGCAGAAATACGTGCACACGGGCTAGTTATGTGTGTCGTTGAAAGTCATCAGACGGTTGAAAAGATATAGGCAGAAATACGTGCACACGGGCTAGATATGTGTGTCGTTGAAAGTCATCAGACGGTTGAAAAGATATAGGCAGAAATACGTGCACACGGGCTAGTTATGTGTGTCCGGCAGTGTGGATCCCATGCTGCAATGGCGTATTCTAAAAACGGTCGTACTAATACCCTATAAGCTTGAGCTTTTACTTTTTGTGGGCAGTGATGTCAATTTCGTATTATGAACCCAATCAAAAGGAGACAGATAGTTACTCCCTCATTCTGATTGTTTTTATCGGTGTTTTTCGTGATTCCCCTCCCCCTTATTTTCAAACACTCCTTTTAAAAATTCTTCCTGTATGTAAACAGCGCTTCTAATAGGGATGTCCACGGAAATGATTTTTTTTCCGATTTATACTTATTAAATCCTTTTTTTCTATTTTTATCTGCTTGGAAAACCGACTTTAGAATATATTCTTATTGATGAAAGATATGATTTATCGTTTTGCGATACCTGTATTCAGCACCGAATATAGCAGAGGCCTACTCGTTGACCCCGTGTTCGAACCAACATGGTATCCGCCCACATTCTGTTTGAACAATGAGTAATACAACGTGATTTCCCTGATTCATATCGAGTGAAGTATGTTCAAGTGATAGATATACTACGATAAAGAAGAAGGATTAATTGGTTGTTTTTGTTTACTTTTCAGGTGCAGAATGAGGTTGGGAATCTGACAACGAATTTCAAATCCTCCGAGAATGATGGAGCGGACCAACAGAATCGATGGATTGCACCGAACGACCCTGGGGAATCATTCCCAGGAGACGTCTTCCTGAAGAATAGAATGATGCCAGATGCAAACAACGCGAAATCAAGATATGACGAGATGGGACGTAACTATGGAAATCGAAAGCCGAGGAACGGAATGGGCGACTCCCTTCAAAAGCACTTAATCCGGGGTCAGAGCGTTGACTATCCTCTGCTGGATGCTCGGATGAGTCAGGACTATTTCCCCACCAACCGGGTGAATAACAACAATGCTGGGGTTAACTCCCTTGGAAAGGATAGAAACGAATTTAGCGAGGTAAATAACGTTGGTAGACGAGGTTTGGGTATAAATGACCGGCAGGCTAGAGGGATGAATAATCTCCCTTTCCCAACAGACGCATATGGTAGGAGAATGGACCCAAACGCAGGGAGACCTAGGTATCAAAGAAGTTTATTTGATAATGTTCAATGGCAAAACGAAAGTAGACAAGCTATAGACTCCGCTCTAAACAATACAAATCATTTTAACTCTACAGACCATGTCCTCTACATCAAAGAACGACTCAAGTCAGCGGAAATCCAACGCGGTGTTACCTATAAGACAGAATATGAACTTATCCCTTTTAATCGGTTTGTCTTTAATAGAATATTCATGGTGGACCCTGGGCTCGGGAAGCGGGTAGTCGGGAAACCGATCGGCTCCAAGAAGAAAGATTTAAACGAAATTCTAGCCCATGCTATAGGTTCCCTGAACGCCAACCGGACGCAGGGCCAGGTCATGTACTCGCACGATGACTTTGTCGAGGGGATTTATCGCACAGACCCATCCACCGGCACTCAATATGAACTTATATTTAACAATAGAGACGATGCCACCAGAAGATCTCATTCTTACATCAAAATTTCCATTGTCAGGCCATTTTCTCCTCCGATGGTTGTTCAAGAACACGTCGTTAACACGGAGAACGAATGGATAAACATCATTCTTCCTCTCTCAGGTCGTTTCGATACATTCCGAATTTTCCTCAACCAGTTTATCAGTGTTTGCATCAAGCAGGACAAACGTGTGTATCTGACAGTTGTGTATTTTGGTACTAATGGACTCAAAGAGGTCAAGTCCATGATGGGAAAAGTCGCTAAGGCTAACAGGTTCAAACATATGAAGTTGATCACATTGAACGAAAAATTCACCAGAGGACGAGCACTGCAGATTGGGGCTCTGAACTGGAAACACGGCGATGTCTTGTTGTTTTTCTGTGACGTCGATATCGTTTTCACCAACGAGTTCTTAGAGCGATGCCGTTTGAATACAGCCAGAGGCCAACGAGTTTACTATCCTATCGTATTCAGTCTGTACAACCCAAACATTGTCTATTCACTTCAGGACGCCGCCATTCCTCCTTTCCAAGACCAATTAGTCCTCTCGAAAGACACGGGATTTTGGCGAGATTTCGGATATGGCATGACTTGTCAGTATCGATCCGACTTTCTCAAAATTAAAGGATTCGACGAACAGATTACCGGCTGGGGAGGGGAGGACGTGTTTCTGTACCAGAAATTCGTACGTAGTGAATATTTCGTTATTCGTGCCACCGATCCGGCTATATTTCATTTGTGGCATGAAAAATATTGCGACCCTACTCTGACTGCTGAACAGTATCGAAGTTGTATCCGATCTAAAGCTTTGAACGAAGCGTCCCATCCCCAGCTGGGCCTCCTAGCTTTCAAAGACGAGATTAATGTGCACAGGAGTGTGAGTGAGAGAAATATTCTCAAAAATGGCGTCAGTGTGAAGGCCAAGCGTAGGCATATACAAAACACTGACGCGATAGGGCGATGAGGGATTACTTTTATTTACAAGTTATTATTTATTGCTATCTTGATGGTTGATGTATTTATAACCAGGAAAACCAACCATTGGTTTTGGTTGGTGATTCACTGAAAACTACATTTTAAAATATCTCGCCCTTATGAAGCTATTGGCAACTATTTCATGTCGATCTTTTTTTTTGTCCAATTGTTACATGCAATTTTGTTTCGTGTCTCTATTTCAAATTATTCAACTGTTTAAGTTGTTTTTTATTGACTGCTAACATTCATCATTATCATCATCATCATCATCATCATCATCATCATCATCATCATCATCATCATCATCACCACCGCCATCATCACCACCACCACCACCACCATCATCACCACCATCACCACCATCATATATTATGCATAATGATGATCATCACCACCACCAACATAATAATTATTATCATCATCACCATCATCGTTATCGTCTCCACCACCTTCTTATCTAACGAAATCATGACCGCACTCACATTTCTAACGCTGCCACCGTCCTGTACCCACCATAAAGCTGTCTCATTTAACATTGCCCACAGCCACACCTCTCTCGGGAATCTCCCCTATTCATTCCCCACCTCGTTTTCTGTCTTGAAAGCTAAGTGTAATCACAACGACAACACAGATACATAGATACACAGTAGGACACATACGCAGATACAAACGAGGTTACATACGTACACATACAAAAATTACATACATAGCATACACATACTAATACAGACATATCTACTATGTGCCTTCGTACGTACGTACATACACATATGAACACATACCCATATACAATCATCCATCTACTCATCCATCCACCCATCCATGCATCCATCCATCCATACATGCATCCATCCATCCATAGATACATACATACATACCCACATACATACATACATATTATATGTACACACAAACATTCATCCAGATACATCTAAGGAAAAGACTCGTAGCTCGTAAAGCCGGAAGTACTTCCCCCCAACCCTTGAGTATACGGCAAGGGGCCCACTAAGCCTGACCTTTAGGATTGACATTTCATGGTTCACCCACAGTCACATTTGGACTGCACATATTACAATGATACTCAGACACAGAGACTTGCAATTACGGGTACGTCATAATCTGCTGCAATAAACCCGTAACTGATATTTCAGAAATTTCAATTCAGGCTTCGGGCCGTTCGTTTTTCTTCCCTTTACCAATAAACTTTACTCCTATAAGGATGTATTCTAAAGTCGGTTTTCCAAGCAGATAAGAATAGAAGAAGAGGATTGAATAGGTGTATAAATCGGAAAATCCTTTCCGTGGACATCCCTATTGCCTCGCTCTACCGTTGTGTAAAACTGGGTACCAATTGTCACCTGAGAGATGGGAAAGTATCACAATAGTCCAACATCCTATTTTAAAAGTGACTATATATGTGGCTTGTTCGCTTCAGGCTACCGAAAACGGATTAAGCATCAGCTACATACTTTATGTTCTTAATCTTGTCTTGGGAAAGTACTGCGATAGACCAGTCTGCTTCACGCTGCCGAAACCGGGTTAAGCTCCGGCCCTATGAGTCCTAAAGGCTCTTAAGGGCACACTACCATACTTTATGAGTAGCTTTACAGAGCATTTGATTTATTTAGTTTCATGATTTGGTTCTACCGGTTCGACAAAAATGAGCCGATTTCTTATTTCTTAGATGAATGAGGTTATGTGCTAGAAGAATTTAAGAGGCGTTATTGTAAAAATTTCAAAAACGAAACTTGATCGATGCTTCAGCAACGAATTTCTCGTATTGTATGTCTTGACTTCCTGCCGAATGCGATAGTGTTATCCCCCACCCTCTAGTTTTTCCCACATTTATTGTAAAGATATGTTTCTTAAATTGCTATTCTTAGTTGTACACAAAAGTTGCAGCTCTAATCAAAATATCATTGTCTCAAAGGAATGCTCGGTGATTGCTCAAAATGTATTCGTTTCAGACGCATTCACTATATGACAATATGAGCAGTTTTCCCACATCATCATCATCATCATCATCATCATCATCATCATCAGCACCACCACCACTACCACTACCACCACTACCACTACCATTGCTAATCTTGTGACAAAGATGATTAGTCATTCCTCTTTCTTCTATTTAGTAACGATAGTTAGTATTGGACGCGGACAATAAATGTCTTGAAATACAGTAAAATCTCGTTATACCGCCAACTCTGGGACCAAAGGAAAGCTGGTGTTATAAAGAGAATGGCGCTGTGAAATAAAAGAAAAAAGATTGAGTGAAAAAATTATCACATTATCATTCTATGTTTTGTTTTGTTATCCATAGCGCATATGGCCAGCATTGCTGAATACAGTGCTGGAAAAACTCTGGATCAGGTAGATAAGACAAGCAGGTGATCAGCCAACTGCGCACATCATCATTATACCATAGCAGAAAGCAGGCGGTGAGCGAGAATGGCGGCGGGGGCGGGGCGGTATAGCGAGGTTTGGCTGTACCTACAATTTGTGGTTTATTGTGTTTGTTTTCTTATTGTATTATTTCTTATTTTGGTCTTACAGGCTGTTTACGTTTTTTGTTTTGTTTTGTTTGCAAACAAATGAAGGCGTAGTATGATAACCAATCACAAACACGGAGCTGAAAATGCTACGGTTAAGCAATTTCAGACTATCTGGGAATTATCCCACAGTGTTTACATAGCCTTCTCTTTATTGGCCCCTGTTGTTCTTTATCGTTTTCTATTTTTGTTTTCTTTATTGGCCTCACGTGACTTTAAAATCTGGATGTCCCAGGCTTGTCATATTACGCCTGTCTATATTTACTGACAGGCGTTAACACTCGCTGCTTGCAAACCTTTTTTTTTTAGAAATAGATATTTCGAAATCAATACGAAAACCATATAGCATTATAACCGACACGGCTGGTCCTTATAACGAACCATGAGTAGGATGTTTGGACGTCTCTTTTCCCGCTAAATATTAATGTGAAAAAAATCCCAAACCAGAACAACTTATGTAGTAATAAAAAAGAAAGAAAGAATGCAAACCAGGTGTCTTTGGCACGGGGAGACTAGAAATATTATGACCTTGTAGATGTAGACTCCGCTCAACTAAACGTTTTTTTCTACTTTGGTTAGACCATCTACTATGCGCATGGTGAAAAAAAATGAAATGAAAGCCAGATTGGCGACCTAAAACATATCTTACATCTGGTCACATCTTGCTAGCGGACATGTTTTTTTTATCCGTGGGAACCAAGAGCGAGACAGGGAACAGGATTTTTGTTTTGTTTATATGAATATTAGACATAATATTTCTACCTCTAACACCTGGAGAGAAAATAGGAAAGGTCGATCTTGTATTTGTTGCTGTTTTTACTTTCATGTTGTAATGGTGGCATTTCCTGTTGTAGGGACCGGAAGAGATTCAGTGATGTGGGTGAGAGTGTGAATATATATATATATATATATATATATATATATATATATGTGTCAGTGATAG